>JAHZNA010002149.1:0-40346 GCA_027743935.1 Sinodicranocentrus sp. ZH6
CGCAAATCTTTTCATCACTTTGCATTATGCCTCCATGTTTGAAGCAACTCTAATTCACTGACCTAAGGAAACGGAAATCCTATCCGTACCACAATCCTTTGAAGCCATAGCGTTTGCACAATGGTGTACCCTACCTATGCGTTAGCGCGTATATGGCTTTCTGAGATTAATAAATTAAAGCCGAGATTCAAATGACACTAGTATGAAGTAATCATATGCATAATGCTCTTCTGGCTGGGTTAGGGATGTGCCTAACACAAAGTGAGTTGGCAGAGAAAAAAGCAGCAGCATCAAGATAGGTGCTTTATGGATGCATCATGGAAGTAGTGTGCAAGCATAAAGATTAAACCATTATACGTGCTTCCTTTTAAGAAGGGTCAAACTACTTATCTGTGCACAACCTGCACATATTTGTCTACAGACTAGAGTGCATGCAGGATTTTTACATGTTTTAGATTAAGGTATTTTTATACAACACATCTCACTTAATCCTACACATTAGCTAAGTAAGTCAGGCACAAGCCTAAAATATTTTATGTGTGAAGGTCAAGTATATTTTGTCTTCGAATGGATGGAGCTAAAATAAAAGTTATTATTTTTAAATATTTTTGTTTGTCTCTTCTGAATATTTCACATTTTAAGAGTCATGACCTGTTAAAGTCTTTATTCATGCGGTATAAGTAATAGGTGGATCAAATCAAATAAATTAATGTATTCCATATAAGGGACTTGTTCAAGCCAAGTAATTTGCTAAGCTCTTGTTATACACACAATGATTACACACAGTATATCAGTTTGATGAGTCATGAAGTCTGTCATTAGCAGTAAATTGTTTTTATCCCCCACACATCAACAACTGTGTGGATATATGATGGTTCCTCAAATCTGAAGCAATTAAATTAAACAAAGGCTGCAAAAAGGTAAACACGAAGCAGCTGGGCTATTTAGTCAAAAACCAAAACAATGTCCGCAAGGAATGAATGCTTAATAGCATGAAAAGAAAATTATAATGCGTGATCGCTTGATTATGGTAATTTAAATTGGAATTTTAGCAGACGCAAACTAGCTAATAGAAAGACGATAGTAAAATGAGCATAGACAATTCCACAAGATTTATACCGCATGTAAAGGGTTCTTTAAATGCATGCAAAGGAAAATAATATTTCACCAAACTTCTGTTATGTTAAATATGTGTTTTTAAAAAGAAAATGTACAAAAAAAATCAAGTTATTTACTCTACCTCAATATAGAGACATCCTTTGGATAAATGTTTCTCCAATCAAATTTATATTCTCACAATACACACATCACCACAATATTTTGAGTATTCATGTACATTCTACAGTAAGTATTTGATTTGTGGTTCGATGTCCTGATATCAGTTTCCACTTTGTCGTGTTTTCACAAGGATTTATGCAAAATGGCCTGATATCATGTCTGAACTGATGAGATCAAAAATTAACAATTTTAAGTGAGTTTAATTTTTTCCGACAATATCAATAATTTGTGCTTGCATGCTGTGAAGTTGACGCATAATCCTTCAATTCCAATCTCCAACTTTTGTGTGTACATTTACTAATCTTAATATCAGCAGTGATATCATGGAATTAAGTAATAGGATAGTTAGAACTCAACGCACGTGTCACTTCTGCTACCACACATATATTTTGTGTGGTCCGAGATTCCACGATATAGCACAATTCATAACTCATCGCGTTGGGATTACAGAGCTTGAGTAATATTTGTGTAGACTCGTTCGTTAGTAATAAAATTAGCTTGTATGCTTCTCACCACACCACAACACTCACTGCTCTTTTCCCATTCCCTGTTCACATAATTAATTTCACTTGAAGGTATCATATTCCCGACATGAGCACAAGGTTACACTTATCAAAAACTGATAACTGAACCAGTGAAACAATGAAACACACACAGTAAGGATATTTCCATTTACAAATCCCCAGGTTCCATATCCTCCTCAATTATTCGCCTTCGCAAACGGGCAAATCTTGGATTGTGTGCACATATTGAACTATTTCAGTCAATGGAGCGCACTCCATATATTAACTAATGTGCGCGTATATCCCACATTACACCATCGGATGACGTTGTAATAAGAGAAAACGATTGGCAAAGCACGTTGGTTTGGAGCTACGGAAGAAACAAGCTTTTATTTAGACCATTTTATCAAATTAACCAATTTTAATACAATTTTTCCTACAAATTTTCCTTTTTATCAAAATCGATGAAAACCATGTGCTTCCTATTAACGCAATTTATTTCCTTCGCCACTTTAAACTGACATGCATGATGAGTTTCTAACCTGCTTGTTTATCCCGTGCAGCTACTTTTCATATGGTAATTGTGAATTGAATGAATGGGCAAATGAAGAAAATTAAAATATCACAACACCATTTGCATATGAACTACTTATCCATTTCACAAAACTGCTACACATGATTAGAATACAAACAAAAAACGAAAAATCGCTAATATCTCGTTTTCCTCTCTGAGAGTAGCAAAAGTACAGAATATATGTGCCTGAGTATGTATAAAAGACAAAAATTTGTACTGGCTGGTTTAATCATCAGAGTAAAATGTGTTCAGGGAACAAGTCCTCACTCTCGAAGGAGCTCCTTTGTAGAAAATTCAATGTTTGAACAGTATATGAATTAATGTAAGTGCAACTTTCTGAATCTTTCCTTAATATTGTTTGCCCAAGATGTGTGTCTTGCTTAAACATGTGTGTAGCAGCTTAAATGGAAAGGATTTGCAATTGTGCTGTACAGAATCTTATTGGGATTGCTTATTGTGTAAGTTATTCAGTCAAAGGGAAGGACAGGATGGTTTGGTTCTTGGTGATAGTGACGATGATGAGATGTCGTTTGCGGAGCGTATATGCCTATGGATTTCTTTTGATTATTTTGTTTCTCTAATGCTAATACCTTTTCAGCAGATAGTTCTCATATATTGTGATGTAGGGAGCTGGTATAGGGACAAACTTTAGTGTTGGCTTAATGGCGAGTGAGTGAGGTGACGATTCAGGAAGGTTTCCCGATATAACCATGTAATAACACTAGATATAATCCACTCTCGCACATACCCACTTTGGATTTCGCTGCTCAGATGTTACCTCTTCTTCTCTCACTCAACTAACAACATGCACAGCACAGCAAATCAGCTTAGCTTTAGGTGCTCCCTTCTTTCTTCTGCCTACGACTTTTTACTATTGCTGCATCGAGATGCTCGATCTCTCCTTTTTGTCTGTCGCTCTTGTACGCGACTTGACGAAGAATGGAAGAGTGAGTCAGTTCAGTAGTAAAGTGAGACCGTCTCTGATAAGGACTGTGCACTGTGCAGATGGAATAAGCAGCATCTCATCTACTTGACATGATTACATGGATGAGTGTGCAGGAAGGAACAGATATATGTATACGTGCACATGTAAGTAAAGTTGTACATGTATGGATATAAGCTTCAAAGTCGCGAGTAACATTTCAACGAATAAAACCAGACCCACCACCAACACCACCATCCCCATAAACTCTGTGGTTATAATATCGCATGCATACAAAAAAGAAGAAGACACCTCTGTAAACCAACTTGTAACTCAATGCTGAAAGCCACCCTTACTTTTTGAACCCCTTTTTTTGTGATATACATTTACATCTTATTATTATTATTATTATTATTATTCTCACACAGTATTTTTCAACCCTTCGGAAATGTACGGGGGGAAAAAAATTTTCACCAGTGGTTTGGTCGCAAAAAAGTCATATCCTCGGTGACTTCCAATTTATGAGTTGAAGTTTACTATCTGAAATAACAAACACAGAAGCTTGCTGAGTAATACAAGCCGGTAGTAAAGGAAGAATTATAATGCACCTGATATACAAGAACGGACAATGTAAACTGTGTACCTGCAGCTTCTAGCCAAGTAAATTTTGTAACTTGTGTGAGCCAATGAGTTCCTTCCGATACAACGAAGAAAAATATTAACGTACAAGTCAGTTTTGGTACGTTTTCTTGTGTCTGCTCGCCCAATTCAAAATAAACTCATTATAAAAATATTAAATCCTCACGAAACACATTTCTTACGGCTACGCTTTAATAAGCTATATACATGTAAAGTAAAGCCCTTCAAACGAAATTTATCTTGACAAGCAGAAAAATCATACACTCTAACTTGCAGATCATTCTTGGGAGAGGTGTGTGCACACTCCACAAATGAACCGTATATACAATCCAAGTTTCACGAAAGTGCACTTTCAATGACTGCATCAAGTAAAAGCATCGTGCTTGTTGTGCATCTGCATTTTACACGAACATAAAAAACGGTTGATAGCTGATGGCATTTGGCTTCGCCTGGGGAGAAAAGGGTTTTGAAGTGAAGGTGGGTAAAAAAGGTTAACGTATTCCAAGATGACTATGCACTACTCGGGTCTGCTGGCAAAAAAAAATCTAACGTTTTTTTTCTTCGTCATCATGCAGTTAGTAATTCTCATTTTTGCTTGTTGATTTCTTTGTAGATAATTACACAATTGTGTGTATATATGCCTCCCCTATACACACATATTATTGGAGTCGGGGATGAGCCACAGGTTTTTAGATAAAGGAAGTTGCAGTTGTCAGGCGGCTGCAGTTGTACAAGATGTAATAATGTAGGTTCAGTTTACATTTCCTATTCAGTTGATCGTGGCTGGTGCATGCATATGGTTGAATTGAAATAGTAAAAAAGGTGTGCAAGAGGTATTTCAGGGGTTATAGCTTTCAGCAAGAAGGAACGTCGAGGCGAGGGTAAAAATTGCCTCCGTTTTCCTTTGTCCTTTATCATTTCAACCTGTATTTTTTGTACGTTTCAGTTTGCAATTGTACTTTATTCCCTCTTGTGTACAACTAGTTTCTAAGCATATGCACTTATTTTTCCGATGAGAACCTTTCGAAAAAATATATATATAACTTTGGAGAGCTTCCTTACTTGTTTTATTTTATCCTTGTTTGTCATATATTTAACTTTGTACTTAATACACAGCAAGCTTATATTGTTGTATCGTGGTGTTCTAAAACCTATCAACCAGTTACGCATTCCCACTTTCCAGCTCCATGTAACAAACATGAAGCATGAAACAAAAAATATAAAAGCGTTCTGTGTTCTTAACATGTACTATCATCGATGCAACCTGACCGCATTGCATGAAGAACTTCTTGAGTTACTATTTGTGCACCTTTGTACCGTAATTCAAACACTAACTATGAAATAATTTTTAGATAGTAATTAAACTGCAGCATACATGTGATAATTTCTACATTCCTTTTCAAGAAAAATGCACGCAATACCGAACCATGACGTTCAATTCAAAGAATTTTACTTCTAATGGTAATGGGGTAGAATGTGGGATCGAATATCCAATCAAATCAACGACTTGCGATTAGTAATTCCTTATTCCATATATCTGCAATATCCGACCAGATTTTTGACTAAGGAAAAGCTAGATAAACATTTTGCACTTCACCCCAAAGCTTTGCTCAGGCATCGTTGTGCAATCGAAATTTACCTGAAAGCAGTCTGATCCAGTAAAATGTACAATACCAGGTACAAATATAAGAAAACGACTAAAAAATTTCATATAGATATGCAGTAAGAAAAGTTGGCAAATATTAAATGAGGATTGTGCCATGAAGTGGGATCCTGTTCTATGTTGCATGCATGGCTGGAGTAGTGATTACAGGATGACATCATCACGATGGTGTGTTAATGTTAACCAACCCTTGTGACTGCACATAAATCATTCAGGTTAAACCATATTGTCACTTGCATAGCACAAAGCTCACAATAGTTTTCCTTGCTCCAAACGGAGTGAAGTGTTTGATATAATATGATGCTCGCTACACGTCAATTCCTAAGTAAACTTGAATGTTATCAAATCTAGGTACAGAAACTGACCTGACAATTAGATAACAAAAAATCTCGCACAGTCTGATAAAAAAATATGCATGAATAGTGCATTATACGTTTTTACGAATTCTCGTTTTCAGTTTGAAACCTGTGTCTTGTCTTGTCACGACTAATTGCAGAGTCCATTATCCCAGATTCAGAAGACTGCAGTGATAATAAAAATATACCTATGTATTTGTCATTTCCATGTCATAAGTCATAAAGTAAGAATTTTTCCATCTAGGTGTTATAGGAGCAGTCCATATTTCGTTGGTGATGGTTCTTTAAGTTTCACGTAAAACACACACGCCTGAGTTTTACAATTAGCTCTAATTGCGAGAGCTAAATACTACCAAGGTAAATACCCTTAGCATTTGGGCTTTACAGATCGGAAATGTCAAAATTTGACTTTTATAAAAACAAACATCGTTCTATTTTTGTACCCACTAAATGGCAACCATTGTACTTTGGTCTTACTCATTGTTAGCAACACCAGAGATATAAGATTAGATTCGCATTACCGTACTACTAAAATGTACGCTGACGTCAATTACTAACTGGAATTTTCGAGTAGAATAATATTGATATTATTAACTATTGGTTATAATAATATTGATGAGGAAAAATAAAGGATTGTTTGCATAAATAATGAGAAACGCACACATTATCCGCACGTTAAGTTATCGTCATATTTGTCAAATACAAATCACAGAATGAAAATCAATCAATCATTTCAAAGTTCATTGCCACAAATTTTGGGATGCAAACGCTAGCATCTGAAACTTAAGAGTTAATATCTAAGATGAACATAGGAGACATAGGGATAGGAATACTGCATATTGAAATTAAAATATGACATTTTATCTAATTGGATTTAAAGAAAAGTATTTGCTACATTTTCATACTCAAAACATGGACTGCATCATGCTTTCTATTTAATTAAATCATGATTAAGGTAAAGCCAACCTAAACAAGTACCTTTCGATTTGTTACTAAAACAAACTCGATACCTCACACACATGCATACACACATTTTGTATTGAAATACATAAGTTCAACAGACATAATTTTATAACTCTAAAATTGTTTCACACGTATAATCATTACTTATATCCATAAGCCTATACTGGAATAAAATCATCATTCATCAAATTCGGCTGGACAGATGCCAATATGCTTTTTGATAGAAAGTAATGACCATAATTCGTTTCCAACACATACGCTAATTAACAACTTGGCCAATTTTTACAATATTTTTTCAAATTGACAAATGCTGACTTGTTAGAAGCATTTGTTGCAGAACGGTTTATTTTATTGGAATTCAGAAGGTTGACAAGGAATAGTTATTTTTTCAAATGAAACGGAAAATCATGGTTAGAACGCTCATTCATCAATTTTCATAAATATACACGCTAACACACACTATACCTGATCTGATATCTATGCACACTGTTCTCTTCACTTCTAAATTTTCTGAATCAGTGACCTTTAAAACCGTCACATCCATTTACAAGACTTATTGTCCCCTAATGAACCTACCTGTACTGTAAATTTGCTCTGCTATAGCTGGCCAGGGCCAGGGAGCAATAACAAGAGGTAAGTATTGGTGATAATATGCATCGCAAACTAATTTGTAAAAAGCAAGAAAGATATATGTACCCATCTCTCTGAACAAAGCCATACCCAAAAAGACGCTGTGTAAAAGTCCGCGTACCTATGTAATAACCATAAGTACTTAATACATGCTACATGAGGATAGTGATGGTGATGTGATGATGGCCAATGAATTTCGCTATGAAGGTTATGGAATACGATGGGTACCATATCATTTCACATCATTTCACATCACAAATTGTGATTCACTATGGCTAGAAGTATGTACGACTGCGGTATGTGAAATAATGTGTACAGGCACAGGTAATGTATAAAATTGAAAATGTGTAACAGAGGTTTTTAGAATACCTAAAATCCAAGCTTATTCTATTCTCATGTGTGTCCAAAATCTCCAAAGCTTAGACTGTGCGGAGATGCTTTTGCATAGTTGCACACATGAAAACTGTCTAATCTAATACATATATATGCATACATGCATGCCTACCTGTGTGCAAAACTTAAAAGACACGTCAGGTGAATTGAACCTGTCAAAAATCAAAAGTCATGGCTTTTACAATAACAAATAACACAGAATATGAGTTTTAGAATGAGTTTTAATTAAATATTTATGTTTGAATTGTAAATTTCGTCGAAGTTCAGAATTCCCAGAACAGTTACATTTTGTAACATAGACAGAGTAAACCGAAGTATTGCATAAAGCTAACGAATAGCTCCGACTAGTAGTGCCACAGTGTGCAATCCTATGTGCATTATTAAACTGAAAATTTGCATACATTAGTGAATTTATTATCGGTTGACAGAATTGATTTCGATTCAAGATGATTTTGAGAAGTTTTTTGTGCAGAAGTGTTGTAGTAAATTTGCTCTTAACACTTGTGATTTGGAGTGGGGAATGTGGGGATGCAGAGGAAGCTGTTAAAGATTTGCCAAAGAACTACGTTGTCAACGATGGAGGTAAAAAGTTTTACAGAAGAAATCATGTGCATGGATGGAACGCAAGCACAACACGTCATATTCATGGAAAGTTTGATATGAAATAACAGTACATATATCTTAAATATTTCAGATGTTGAAGTGGTGGATGTTGAAGGAAACTATGATTTTAAGGAAGAAGATGATGTTTTAATTCTCACCTCGGAAAATTTCAAGCATGCCGTATTTAAGCGTGAATACATTCTTGTTGAGTTTTATGCACCCTGGTATGTAACTTTACACACCTCATTAGACACAAACGATTTATTAAAATGATAACTATGAGCAGAATGGAACTAAAGATTGTAAATAGTTAAAATTGCAAACTTGAACTTTGAAATCCATTTCACTTTCAATTCTTTAAACACATATTCGATATTTAGGTGCGGACATTGCAAGCAATTAATTCCAGAGTATTCAGAAGCTGCCAGGCAGCTGAAATCACATAACCTTACCTTGGCGAAAGTTGACGCCACGAAAGAAGCCGCTTTGGCTAAAGAATACATGATACAAGGGTTCCCAACTATCACTTTGTTCCACAATGGAGAAAAAGTGGAGGAATATCAAGGGGAGCGGAATGCGGACGGTAGGTTGCTCAACTTAATACAAATAAATGTATGACCGTTTTGATGTACTGAAGGATTATCTCGTTATATTCTGTGTAGGACTCGTAATGTATATGAAATCCCGAACTGATCCAAGTTGGAAACCTCCTCCATCCTCTGTGATCGAGCTGACAGCGGATAATTTTAACTCGTACATGGAAAACAAACCGCTGGTTTTAGTTCTGTTTTATGCTGACTACTGCAAACATTGCCAACAGGTAATTCTGAACTGCAGCAGTAATTGTCAATTATTTTGCCGTTGTGTAAATTTATCAAACGGGAAAATTTCGCGTATTCAATAACAGATGAAACCGGAAATTATAAATGCAGCTAGAAAGCTTAAAGAATATGGAATCCCAGTAGTCCAAATTGAAGGAACAAATAACAAGGAAATTGCTGATGAGTTCAAAGTCCGAGGTTGGCCAACTTTATTCGTATTCAGACATGGCCGAGCCTTCGAATATAAAGGAAATAGAGATGCTGCTGGAATGATCTCGTACATGAAGGAACAACAGAAGAGCCCTACAACTGAGTGCAAAACAGTCGTGGAAGCCAAGAATCGAATCAATAGATACAATCCAACTATTATTGGCGTCTTCAAGACGAAATCAAAGTTTTATGAGGAATATTTTGCAGTTGCAAACTACTTACGTGGGGAACCTTTAAAATTCTTGCACACATTTAATGAAGAGGTAGCTAGTTTTCTGAAGATTGAAGATGAAGCTGTTGTTGTGAAAAAGGCGCCAGTTTTCCTATCGAAATACGAGGATGATCGTGCTATTTTAAGAACTGTAAGTTTAAATTTAGTCCACGTTATGAACAATGAGAGATTTTTCAATTTTTAATAATGTTGGCTAAAACTGAGTTCAAAGTTTTTAAAAAAATCTCCAAAAAATCCGACCTATTTATAATTATCTGAGTGTGAGTGAGATAATTTATTTTTATTAAGGCAAACATATCGGCTGACGATATTGCCGAGTTTATCAGGGGCACATACAGGCCACTAGTTGGACAACGAACGAAACAAAATCAAATTTTCTTTTATTCATCAAGACCTTTGGTGGTTGTTTACTATGACGCAAACTTTGATCACCAGTATCAAAAAAATAGTGAGATAACTCGGGCCAAGGTCATTGAAGTTGCTAAAGAGTTTCCAGAGATAAAGTAAGTAATACAGACAGGCAAGCAAAAAATTTGTATTCAGAAGTGAGAAGTTCCTTTTACAATGAGAGGGACTATAGTTGCAATCGTCTAATATAATTTTTATGTTCATAGCTTTGCTATTGCAAATGAGGATGAGTTCGAACAGGAATTAAAAGCCGCTAAATTAGACGATTCCGGAGTAGATGTGAACGTTGTTTGGTACGGAGATGAGAGACTGAAATATACCATGGAACCAGTTGACGACTTTGATGGAAGCGATCTGAGAACTTTCGTCCACCAGGCTCGCGACGGTTAGGGTTTTCCCCACACAAATCTTATGAATACGAACGATAATACGTTCAAAAATATAAAATATGTATGCTTTTGAACGGTGCAATGTACTCATGCTATTATTTCGTATTGCACTGCAAAGGTCAATTGAAACCGGTCTGGAAATCCTTACCAATACCTACGAAGCAAGACGGGCCAGTACAAATGCTCGTTGCTGATAATTTTGAAGCAGAGGTTTTCAAAGCCCCAGTAGACAGAGATGTTGTGTTTTACGTCTATGCACCATGGTTAGTAATATTAGTCTAAACATTACATCAATCATCTAATATATAATCATTTGTGAACAGGAGTGAGTAGGTAGTACTTAAGTTGAATTTTACTTTATTTCCCTGGCAGGTGCGGTCATTGTAAAGATTTTGATAAGGTATACAAAAAAATTGCTAAAACCTTGTCATCGGAGAGACTGTTATTTACGAAAATGGACGGCACTACCAACGACCTTCCCCCGGGATTTGAAATAAGAGGATATCCTACAATATTTTTCATACCGGCTTTTAAAAAGTACGAACCACACCTTTATGATGGCGATAGATCAGCGAAAGATTTTAAGGTAATAGATATATTCATTCATTTCATTTGTCTTATAGTTATAGTTCAAATAAAATTCATAAGCTTATGAATATTTTCAATTTTGTTCACTCCAACAGACATATGTGAACCAACAATCCAGTATTTTCCTTAGCCAAGAAGAAAGAGAAGGTAGGAATAAAGTTGAGCTTTAAATTACCAACCAACCTAGATTTGAGGGGTTGCAACTTACACTATGGACTTCACAGTAAACTATGCAAGATCAATACAGAGCATGCATTTATAATTATAACTATAACCTTACTTATACAAATGAGTTGAAAGAGACAGCAGACAGGGCTGAAATGAATAAACATTGCAATACATCAATTCAATTGATGTTTGAATTCCTTAATCGAAGTCATTTATTCAAAAAATCAGTACTGGTACATATCAAAGTGGTATTTACATACTTCCAAATACGAAAGAAAATGCTTAGCTAGTACGCTTGAGGATTTATTTTTAAATGCAATAAATACTCAAGAAAACTGTTCACACACTCCACGGACAAACTGGTAGCACAGTCCAAATGCATGATGGTTATTAAAATCAGGAATGTGTCATATACGTACGGTACCGCACTTACGTACATTCAAAGATTGAATACAATACAAGACTCTAAATAAGATAAATTACTTGTAATAGTAATAGCCGAATCAATTAAATTAGAAGATTTACCACTATATTATGTAAAATTACTAACAAATGAAAATCTGAAATACGTATAAATGACAAAAATAACATAGAGTAAGGCGATACAACTTAATTTAATCACTCATTCCTCCGCACCACAAACGCCCCCAGTTTGCTCTTGATATACTTCAATTACATCATCATTTTCCATCTCGAGCTTCATTAAAAGATGCAATAGAATTGGTTAGATATTATTTTAAACATGATTTACAATATATACCAAGAATTTTGGATTAAAAAATACCTGCTTAGGAGTTTCCTCGTCATTGATACGGCGGCCGTCAAACAAGAACCTCAGTGAACTGACAGGGGCTCCCTAATGCAAAAAGTACAAGGTTTAACACGCACAATATACAATGAGTGACAGTTGACAGTTGGGTCAACAATGTAACATCGGGCAGGAAGTTTGCACGTAACAACATATGATTTTTAATTTAGCATTTACTTACCACTCTTTCACTGTAACTTTTCTTGAGTTTGCCCATCTGTGTGCTCATCTTTACACGAAAGTGGATTTCATTCGTGTCTTGCCCAACCACTTTGAGCTTAATGTACTCAGAGCTTCCATCCCCAGAATCCTTGTTTTCCTGGAAATTATAAAACATTTCGCATTACGCACACAGATCACCTTCCACATTCTTTTTTATTCAGCATTATCAACCAACACCAACCCTGCTTAAGTCAACTACTAAACAACAACCCTCAACCCTACCCCTGCCTGCGATGCCGCTATTGATTATAAATATCACATTATTTTGAATCAGTCGTTTACTGAATTACCGGGTTGGAGTCATGTCACTTTATTTGTCGTCCTCATTCATCATTAAATTTTTTATGTAATTTCTTAAATCTTACCTGATTCGCACTATCCGACATTTTAATAATGTTTAAGGTAATAAGTATCAAAATCTAACAATTCCTCTTCTTCCAATTCCAACGAAATCACTTTGAATAAAAATATTCTTGTTCCTCTGCTGTTGTGTCCAACAAATAAGAGAGCGGAAAGGAAGCCTTTTCTTTTATTCTCGTTCCTGTACCGAACCGAATGCAGCAGAAGCTTAAATTTTTGTACGGTTCACAACCACGAGTTAAACTTGCTGCTTATAAGGCTTATGTATTTCGTCCTCATGAATGTTACAGTGACAGGATCTGTATCTTTCTACGTTGTAAAATCGTACGCGTAGATTGGCTACACATCCAAAATTCAAAAGTTCTGCTTGGCTGTAAGATGGAAACGTGGGAACTATAGCCGAAAAGGGTTAAAGCAACATTACTTAGGTTAGGTACCACCACACAGCACAAGTCCCAAACCAAATTGAGGCGCTCCAATAATAAGCCTACCTTGTTATGTTGCTTTTCTTTCTCAATTCCATATTCCATATGCATAGGCTGCAGTGCCTACCTCGTCATATATGTATGTACCCATGAATCCACTACGCTTCCAGTTCCAAGAAAGTGTATTGGAATGGGAGAAGGGTGATTCATAAATGTACAGAATAGGTTGCTTATTGTCCGCTTTTACTGTTATCCTTATCAAAAAATTATCATATGAACTTCATTTTACTCATTGATATGAGAATCTGAATAAGTTGGTAGCAGGTCCTTGTGCATAGAACAAAATGTAATGGTGGATGATGAATGACCTGTGGCAATAAAATTATGTTTGTCAAAAGCGGGAAGCTTGGAAGAGTCAGCGTAGCCATAAAAAGTAGCGGAGTCATATAGCCTCAGCGGAAAAGCGGAAGTTGCACAATCTCTCATTCTGCTTATGTTAGATTTCCAAAGGGGGCTTCCGCCGTAGAAGAGCACCTGCGTTGTATACCTTTTCTAACTTTTTGAGAACCCCTTAGCGGACCAAAAGTATTGGAGGATGTACTGTAATTCTTGTCAATGTAAAGCATAAAGCATCATATTTATAAATAGCAGCGACGACGACAACGTAACGTTTTCGGAAACGTTGGTCATGATCACGGGACAAGTCACCTTCCGATAAGCTCAAATGGGGTGCGGTGCAACGTTCGTTAGTCGATACCCATGAGGAATTTTTAACGCTGTTGATGAGCTTGCTTGGGTTGACATGAAAAATTTAGCGCTCTGCAATTGTACAAGTGGTGCGGGAAGGAATTTGATTACGACTGCATGTAGTATAGAATTTAATTATGACAAATTGTTGCTAGCATTACGTTAGCGTGTTTAGTACATATTATGGATTAATGTCGCCATTTTGATACATCCCTAACTGGTTTAATGAGGAGTGCTGATTCGAGTGGAACTTTATCACTGACTGCAGAAATTTAAATCCAGAGCTGATGTTGCACAACCGAATGTCTGTCCGTTTATCCTGAGACCTCTCCTCATTATGTACTACCTTTTTATAAATCTGTATTTACCAGTTGCAGTTTTGTTTAAAAGCCAACAAAAGTTTGCAAAGTACTTACAAACGGAAGTATGTGACATGGATTATGATGTCATTAAGATCAAGGACTTCAATTTATTTGGCGTAGTTTTATATATTTAGTGTACGCAGTTAGTTATGGCTCCTCTGTTGAGGGTTTGGGGGTGAAATGTGGAACGAACAATTTTATCATGCTAAAGCTATCATGCATAATTTTGAATAAAATTCGGTTTGTATATATCAATCATCTAGGGAGACGTTATTTTGAAGTTTTCAGCATTTCAAAATTCCAGTCCAACTAATCTGTCCAGATTAGTCGCGTCGCAATTCAATTCACAAAGGTTTCCGATCTCTCGTTTTGCTTTTTAATGCAGTTGTTTGTTTATTTTTCATAAGTACCCTCTGTCCTCCTTAGAATAATTTATCTTATAATCATTGAGGGTGAGGATCTCTATTATAATAATTACAACTAATTAGTACTAATTACTAATTTTAATTAGTATTCCAAGTTTTCCATATATACAGTATGTACTATATTGTAAATGTGTAGTGTGCACAGCTTTTGCTTGATAAATTACTTGCACACTTTCATTCATGAAAATGGAGTAGTTTTTCTACGCAAGCATAAAAGTTGGAGAACGTCACCCCACTGCCAACCACCCGCGAAACAGCTGCAGTTGTTTGACAACACAGCAAAATGTAAACATGAATCAATTCTCCTCGGAAATTTAGATGATTTTTTTTTAAATGCGTAAACCTCGGGGTAGTTAGTTATTTGAGGAATACCTTTTTAATTCTCCATGTCTGTAAAATTTAATCAGATGCTCGCCGACTAAGTTAACCGTGACGTTCAACGTTTCCGTGAAATGATTAATTAAACATGGTTGGGTTATACGTTCAACAGCATTTTTTACCGTTTTATACGGAGACATTTATGAATAGTAAACCGTTCAAAGCTTTGAAATCTGAAGCTCAGTACAATCTGCATTTTAAGGGGGGAAGATTTGATGAAGCGAGCAATAGTAGTGGCAAAGGGAAAATTAGTGGATTTGGGGACTTCATTAAAAAATCGATAAAAAGTGATTTGGGCAACGCAACAATCGGGGAGGTCCAGGTAAATGTGCATAGAGTATATATATACTGATTGTTAATTGTGACTGTCAACTGTGAGTGAAGCGCATGCACTCCCTCCAAAATTTAAATATTATTAAAAACTCGTTTATTATTTATTTATCACTTGATTAGGAATTACTACAAGAGTCCAAAATTCTGAGCATGAAATGGAAGCACTCGGAGAAAATTACATTTATTTTATCGGACGGAACAATCATTTACATATGGATCAAAAACATTTTTACAAATGAATACTACTGCGACATTGACCGTTTCTTCAAGTTTACGGAATCCGTATCTGATGGTAGGGAGGAAACAAACATTTAAGTTATGTATTTTATGCATGGTCAGTGGTGGTCAGTTTTTTGTTCACACATTGGATAAAAAATTTGGATCAGTACATTGTATGTACTTAAATCCATGTCACGCACAACGCAGTCAAGCATGCTAAATTAAATAATGCTGATGACGCTTTGCTTACCTTACGATTTCAATTGTCGACTGAGCCCTCCTTTTCCTAGAACGCCTATTTAAAATACATTGCAGGAAATTGATACCAGAATGCTTCTACTTGTACATGTTGTTAGTATGCAGTATGCTCAGTGTGTATTGCTAATTGTTGCTGCTGCCGCATGTGAATTGTGAATCTAACTTTATTGTTAGTCTTTAGCTCGCATGTCCAGTCACCAGTTTGTGTTATTTTAGCTGGAAATAGTGGAATCCCAATCAGGCATAAAATAACTCCAACGCTCTTCCCCTCCCCTTCCACTATTTATTACATGGAACGTTTTTACCCGAAAGTTAAAATCCATTATTGATTTTAATTGTACTGACCTATAAATAGTACTAGTACTAGGCATAAGAAGTGTAAATTATAAAAAAAATTATAATAAAATCAAAGGGAACTTATCTCTGCTTATGCTATTCCATTAATAAAACGTCCGGTTTACATCGGAGCCGGAGCTCAAATTCTTAAATCTACGGAAATTCATAGATTTGCTAGGTGGAATTGATAACAAATCATTTTATGCTTCTTTGAACTCGTCCATATGATTATTGCGTTTGCATAATGTTTGTTTGTGTTTGACCTTTTTGTTTTAGCTGTTTACAGTGATCAGTACGTTGTTTTTCTGTTTGGTGACAACCGCTTGCTTGTATTAAGGTTAATTAATATAAATACTAGAGAATTCATGCAATGCATTTTAATTTCCATCATTTAAATTAGCGTTTGTGGCAGGAATTGTGGATTGCAGTATTAAATTACTCCAATCTAATCATTTTCAGGAAGTCAAATCCTACAAACCAAAGTGGTTCTCAAAAACAGGATCTTTCGAATGCTGAAGTCACCGTTAATACATACACAGAGTTGATACCGAATGTTGTTGCAAGAAGATTCGAAAAGAAGTTGGCTATTAATGATAATTCTACGCAGGTGGCTGGATATATTCAAATTATGATTTACTGATTTAAAAATAATAATTTCATCAATTTAAACTTTTACCGCATATATAATTGATGCGTATAGTTAATGATATGGTGGTCGGGTTCAAAGGATGATGTTTTCCCGTGGAGTCCAAAACCAGAACAGAGAGCTAACATATTGATCTACTCTTTGGAACAGTTAGTCATCATATTCATAACCTCAATGAGGACGTTTCGGGATTTCGCTTTCCCAGTTTCTGTTACATTCAATGGTTATTTATTTTTGTGGGTTTGTAGATCAGACCCGGCTTTGATTTCACATCATAAAACAGACAATCAGCTATTGGAAACCGGGTTTGTTCCAAACACTGATGGAGATGGAGGTGCATATACTTTGGAGTTGTGTTGTGATCAACAGGTATGTGATCGATCAGCTTTATAGCTGAATATTGAAATCTCTTATCGTGCTGGAATTTATCCAGCCATCATTCTAAATAATTTAAATGTTTGTATGAACATTCGGGATGAAAGTTCTATATGCATGCAGTAAATGAGTTTTTCATTGATTTAGGGTGGGATTATTGTTAACGAAGCTATCTATCAAATTCAAAGGGACAAGTTTGTTTCTGTTTGTGAGACAGCAATACCATTGCATAGTGACCTGAGGTGTTTTTCTTATGATACCTCGAAAGAAAAGTTGGCCATAGGTTGTTGTGACTCCAGTATAGTGCTATATACTCAGGAAGGAAAAGTAACTCACTACACGAAAGCTGCATTCGTAAGTATTTAGTAATATAATCCCAGCAGTAGTAGACCATCTTAAAAATATCTTTCAAATTGCGCTGAAATGCTTACTTAAAAATCATACGAAAATCCTGGAATAGCAGTCACAGGTAAATATTCTGCTAAAAAAGTTCATTTTCTGTGCCAGCTAAGTGAGCTATACTATACACAATGGGGAGAAAACAAAACACGTCCTGATTTTTGTCAGACTAACGCTAAGCTCAATAACAAAAAGTTTGTTTGTTCAAAATATACCGAACATTCATTCGTGTAAACTTATTGATGCTTTTTTTGTAGATACCAACACAAGTTTCCTGGCACAATGATTCATTTCTGGTTTTCGCCGTTGGAGATCGAGGACAATATCAAATATTTGATATAGCTCTTAGTCCACTCTTACTGCTTGATGCATTCACTTCAGTACCATCGCTAACAAAGGAGTTAATGTAAAATTACGCCAACATAATTAATTTAACATATCAACCTGCTTTTAGCTTGTTTTAATGTTGCATTGCATAAACTTCATTTGATTTTTGAGAAGCTTAGCTTATCGTTGGTTTTGGTTCAGTCAGAGTCAGTCCTACTTAAAACCCAAGAGCTATGGAAATTCTTTTGGGCTTTTATTCTACTACCAGGATCTTAGAGAAGGGTTAAATGATTTTTTTTTCTGGACAGAGAAATATAAAGCATTTCCCTGAGTTAATTTTTAAAAGTTACGGCCCATGGTTTTTCAACCGTTTGGCCTATTCATTTTGTTACTCAAGCTTTTGAAGTTTGAACCCTTGCCTTGTAATAAATAAATATAATTACGGTCTATTGGAGATAGTGGATAGTTTGTATGGACTGAAAATGCCGTCGAGTTTTTAACTTCATTTTCATTACTATATTATTTTTAAATGTCAACCATGAGTACCGTCTCAAATATTTCAATAAATCTAATACGTCGACCTCTAATTTAATTATATTTCTTTCTCTAGACCCAGCTTCTCAGTCGAACGAGTGTGTTGGTGTCCGTGTCCCATTCAGCCTTCTCTTTCAGAAAGTTTACTCTTAATGAGATTTGAAACGTATGTTAAATCTGATTACTTACGTAATTTATGTAAACTGTTTGTAATACTTGTACTAATTATTCGAAATACTTTTTGGGACTAATATAGGGGAACTCTTGTTGTACTACGAGTGGCTGTTGGTAATATGAGACTATCAGGTTTATGTAATTTTCATCTGACACATGGACATTACAAGGAAGCTATTAAGGCTCTTAAATATGTATATTGGAACTCTGACGACTGCTTGCATGTGATGTTCAGTATATATAACTTCTTAATGCGGCAAAGTCCATCGGAAGACATAGAGAGTATGTAATATATCAGGGTTTGGGTTTCCCATCATCAGTCTGTTTGGTAGACACTTTTTTGGATCCCGTTTGTTCTAGATGTGTTCTATTTTTTAGGTAATCTTGAACTTCTGCTTGCCACATATTTTGTCCCGACAGTGCCATTTGATGATAAGGTTCGTCAGAGACATGGGAAACCCATGAGAATTCTAGCCAGGCGATTTTTTATGTGGCTTCTTAAAATGAGAAAGTATCCGAGAGCTTTACAGGTAGTTTGATTACATGATTTGGCAGTTATAATTTTAATAATTTATATTTTGATATAGTGTTAGCTTGGTTAGAACGATCTGACCACAAGAGAATATATTTCGCGAGCACTTAATTTTTTAGACCTTCCAATTAAATGAGAAATTGTACACAAATTAGTACAATCGCAGTACTCGATATCAGTGTGTTCCGTGTTCACCTTTACCTTATGCGTTTTTAGGTGTAGGATGTAGTGAGAGTTGAGGCAAGTGAAATCAATTTCGCAAGTGTCGATTACGAATCTAATTTTCTGTAAAACGCAACTTTGGCAGAGTTACTGTTACGAGAGAATTTATGCTAAAACCAAAACCCCCCATTAAAATAACGCTAACACTACTGGCTGCAATTGATTTTTTTTCTGAAAAAAAAACATAAAAATATGGCGTATATTTTGTGTTTTAACTTTAATGAAATTCCGTACAATCTTTTAAGGTATGTAGGTTTAGCTGTTCCACTATTCTCTTCTTTTGCTTATCATTATCATAACAAATGCAATCGTGTAATAAAAAAATGGGTAAGGAATTTTAACGGAAGTTCAAGTACAAAATATAACTAATCGTTAACCACTTCAATCCTGTTATGCGTATATCATTTGTAAAATGTCAAGTAGGCGAACTTCCATCCAGATCCATCCATACTAAAGATTGACAGACTTGTATTAAATTCCAATCTAGTTGTTTACGTAAGCATGTTCTTATAGGTTAAGAATGTTAAGATCGCGAGCTATATTTAGTCGTTTTCTACCTTTTATTTTTGACGAAATAAAAAGTTTGCCATTTTTCCACGTGTTATTTCAGTGAGAGTTTTTAGTACAAACTTGGATCACGAATCTGAACTCCGTTTTCTGTAAAACGCAACTTTGGCGGAGTTCAGATTCTTGATCCAAGCTGTAAAGTTGACTTGCCTTATCTCTGTCTACACATAGAAACGCGCCAATCTGTAACGCAGTAATTTTCAGATCTATAGCTCTATTTTTAGGAATCTTTCTAGGACAAGTATAGAGATTAGAGATGTCGCATATCCATTTAATCCGTCCTCCGTCCAGCTTTGACTATAAACAAATTCTTAAATGTTCGCATACAGGCGGTGATCCGGTGACGTATTACTTTCAGTTCTAGTTATAGATTATAGCTATTAGCTATACCCGTTACATTTTAAAACTGGATGACTAGACTTTATTTACAGGAGCAAAAAGTATTGAAAATAATGTAATCTAGATCTAAACATGTCTATTGGAAAATCTAAATCTGATCAAAGACCGTATACCGAATACCATGTTTACCAAAAAAACATATATTCAGTGATTCAGTGCCTGGCCTGTGTGCAGTTTATATTTACATTATATTTGAATTATTTGACATTCAAATATTCTATCATTACTTTAGATTGCTATAAGCCTTGGCGAAGAGAAGTTATTGAAAAAACTACATGAAGTTGCAAGTGCCCAGGGAGATAGCACAGTTGCAACAGAGGCTGCTTTCCGAATTATGGCAAGAAAATCCAGGAATCGCCCATCATCATCGTCTGAAAGTGGAAGTACGTTATCCCAATTCACATGAATCATAAGATAATAATTTGGGAAGTTATTTTAATAATGAATGAAGTCAAAATTTCGAAATGAGTATATCAATGATTTGTCGTTGAATCCCCGTATATTATTTACATAGGATCCTCTTCACCTTCCGCAAGTACTTGTTCTTGCCATACCTCATCAGGAATGAGCGATTTGTATCACCAGGTAAAGAAAATCACTGTGATTCATTATCATCGTTAATCTTTGGATGTCCAATATAATTAATTCAATTGCAACTTTACGCAGCCTGAACTAGAACCCGTTTCCGTCAACATTCCTAAAGCTGATACAACAGTACTTGAACCTCCTTCACCATATCGGAATTCGATCAACTCTAGTTTTGAGGAAGAAGGAACTCGCCAGATAGCCGAAAACAACACCGTAGAATCAACAAATAACAACGCGGAGAGCGTTGATGATGAGCAGGCAAACGCAAAAGAAATACAAGTTATCCATTTAGGCCCAGTGTAAAGGAATTTTTAAACTTCCCTACCATATGAACTATAATAGATATTTGGTATATGATGTGTAATGTTCATTCCTATGTCTTAAGTAAGTTTAAATGTTGGTACTGCAGTAAGTCTATTGGTACTTCTCAGTTCTAACAACGTATTGACATCACTTACTATACTGGTTAATTATATGGTATGGTCGTAGCAGTAGGGAATTGAGCAAGTTAGTCGGTAATAAAAAATAGCAATAATTAGTATGTTACTCAATTACTCATATACAGGCATGTCCAGTTTCCAATACTCGTATGCAACTCGCTAAAAAAGCGGATTGTTTTTGCTACCGTGCCGTGCACAAATTCTGCAAAGTAACGTAGCTAAACAAACATGCGTTTTTTAATGGTTGGATTCATAACGGACCAACTCTTTATTCAGAACACATCATATTGTCTAAAAAAAATACTTCACCGTGTAGTACTTACTACTAATCATATTTACATACACAAGTATATACCAGTTTACACAGCAAATAGCTGCATGATCTATCTTAAAATAAATAAGTTGTATTGATTCCTTAAATGGATTTATATTCAGTTCATGATGCAAATACTTAAGAGATAAAACGAATAAAGCCTACAAGTATATCATTTATATTAACCTCGCCAGAATATTGTTAAGTACTGTACTGTACACGTCATATATATTGAATGTAAATACAATACATTTATAGATTATGACAAGAATCTATGGTTTAGTAGCTTTTTAGTAAATAATTCGCAATTTTCGAACAATTTTCTTACTTATCTTGAGAAGTATAACGTCAATTTAAACAAAACAATAAACAAATTTTATTGAGAAGAGCCATAGGCACACCACACAAGCAACCTTCATTTGTATTTATGTAAGTAATAGATGTGTTTCTCAATTCTGAAGATGGCAGTTTACGTATTACGTAGCGATTCACGCCTCGATAACTATTTGAGATTTATGCCCCAGTCCCGTTGCTCCACTCCCTAGCATACACATAGTAAAACAATTTTTCACTTACACTGAACATAACAATCGACAACCAGCAAACAGAAAATCCGCTTATACATCAGCTCTAATTATAAATAATTCGATTAAAAACTTACCCGATAACGCCAGTGTCGTAATTCTTTTTGGACTTTCTCTTGTTCCGTTTAGGCTCAGGGTGTGGCTCTTTATCTTTTTTCTTGCGCTTACCTCCTCGAGTAGTTTGCTTTCCCGTGTCAGCTTGACTTTGACTGCTGGTTACTGGTTCGAACAACGTTATCTCAGAAGGTGCAGGGGAAGCGTTTCTAAAAGGGGAACATAATAAATAAAAGCATTTTTTTCGCTGTGAGTTAACGATTTAAGGTTTAGATTAGATTTTGGGTTAGGGTTTACTGTTTACTCTAACTAATATTAGTACGGATTCACATTAGTTCTTTTAGCCCCACTTTTTAAATTCAAAAATAGAGTCGAATGAAATCAATATTAACCTGTCATTTTTTAAACTTGCCTAGATCAATAATATCACATTACGTAAACTTAACCTGAATTTCATAACCCTAACCTAACTAATGAGAACAGACAGGGGAAAGATATTCACTCATTTTCAATAAATAAAAAAGTGCTGCGTAAACCCCAACCAGATTTTGCTTTACTGACCTTCGAGTACTATGTCTCGTCGTTTTGCTCTTTGGTCCAGGTCGTTTCTTCTCTTTATCCTTCAGTTCTCGATGGAACATTCGATGGGCGTCTTTTTCTGCCGCTGTAAATTTTTTGCCTACATGAACAAGAAAACAGAAAATTGATTGCCCAACACTGTAAATTAATAATACGAAGAATCGCTAACCTAACCTAACTAACAATGCAACGCTTATCAATGCTAGCAAGACCGTATACATGAAGATTCGATCTTTAGTCATCAGTCGGAGGTCGAGGTAACCGTATTTGATTACTACCAACTACCACAGACAACAGATGACAGATGATGAAAAAGTTCAGTTTGAAACTCAGCGGTTGGATTAAGGCAACGGGAATGCCACCATCACCGCCTATCATATACAATGTATTTCGTGATTACAGTTACTATTTATTATACAGGGGCAGGTTAGGTTACGGTCAACGGTTAATAGATTAGGATTAGGAAAGGCTAGCTAGAGTCTAGACTGATCCACATGACATGAAGTACATGAAAACTGTAATTTTTTGCAAAAATCCTGTCTATTTGATATAATCCTGGCTGGGCATTCATTAATCTGACGTTGGACGTGAAGTCAATGTTATGCTGTCATTCAACGATTCAAATAGTGACATTTAACGATTCAAAAAAATGCCCATCAAAAATCAAATGGTACAAAGGAAAAGATGCAATATGCAATGTACGCACGGCTGAGGCATGCTTTCCAACTCCTACTTTTGTTGTGTCCCACTCCCAAAAATGTTGAAAATCGTAATGAAAACCAAGTTGATTTGAGTTGAGAATTGAAATGAAAATGAGCGTTGAGTTAAAAGTTCGTGAATATTTTTCTGATTGTTATGTTATAGGTAGGCTATACAACACAAGTTCGATTCGGTTATTTACAATTAAAGAGTAATTAATATAGATCAATAAACGGGAAATTTTGCGGTGGACTATCGAGCAGTTGGTTGGATTCAATCCAACCGACGAAAACCTTCAAAGTTCTAGTGCCATTAACCCTTACCCTTACGAACCAACCCGAGCAGTTAAGTAGAATACACCACAGGTGACAGGCAAGGAAAGTAGGTTGCCTCAGTCAATCACTAAATTCTCATAAGATCATAACGTGAAATGTTTTATCGTGACATCTATTTCTATTATTAATCATTTAGTACTAAGTGATGCTATCACAATTACAAAGTTAAGTTTAGTAGACATTCATATTTATGAATATGTATGTATAATGTATAAAATTTAACTTGAAATATCGACCAATTACGTAAATTTGTTATAAATTACTAACCAGGGCACTTTCGGCATTTAAATTCATAGGGTTCTTGACCATCACTTCCACTGCCAGTACCTTCCGTGTCTGACATCTTTCCGGTGCAGGTGATAAGATTGTTAGTTCGACTTCGTTGTAACTGTAGCGGTTCGTGTTTCAAACTTCACTAGAACACTGCTCGAGATACTTCGTCTTCTTGCCTCTTAATCGACGACCTTCCCGAAATAATTATACGTGCGCATACTCAAAAGATCAACTCGATTTCTCTCTGGACTTGGAAATTACGATACTTACTTAAGTACGCAGTTGACCTGAAAAACAAGTAAATTTAAAATAAAATGAATACATCCAATTCAACTCGAAAAAGATCAGTTGGCTAGATTCAGACAATGCTAAATAATAGGTATATTCACTCATTCATAGCATTGCCACGCCATGTAGCAGTATATTTTGCAGTGAAAGTACATATCAAGGATATGCACATCTCTGACAAGAAAGGAAACTGCTCCAATCCAAATCCTAGCTCACTTGTGAGCATGCTTACCTTACGATGCTGCTGAAGCTGAAGGCGCGCAACATTCTCGTTGTTATCCTTTACTACTTCAAGCGTGTGCAGTGCAGTTGTGCTGGCTGTGCAGCTGAAGCTTGCTTGCAAGCTCAACAGGTTACTTCAGTACGGTTGTTGTTGTTGCTTGTCGGAAACTTTTTTTAGTACGCGGCTTTAGGTTCTATGTAGAGGCTTATTAAGAATATACTACTGGGAGTCCGGCCGTCCTCCGGACTGCAATACAGCCGGTCATAAGCAGATCCTAACTGGAGCAAAGAAAAGTTTCCATCCAACGACATTTAGGGTAAATATCTCGCAGAGGAATTGCTTTAGAGCCAAATCATTCAGGTCTTTCAGGTTCTGAATAAGTACCCGATTTTTTCAAGATCTATGCCGCGCGTAATATATTTTGCGACATCATTAGGAGAAGAAAAGTATGCATACGTAGAAATGTGACAGTAGCTGTTTCTGACCTCACCGAATTTTAAAATCAAGGTCAAAACTAGAAAAAAACACCAATTTGCAAGAATGAACATTTTTACATTCTGTTTTCGGTAATAAGTATACATGGGATGAATACCTGGTAAAGGTTGCCTGTGAATAGAATTGAATAGACCTTAGAAGAACCTTATTGCAACAACTTGTAGCATATGATACATTCGTCAGCATTTTTGAAGGGGAACAAAACAACGGAATCAGTTTACAGTTATGGCAGACATGTAATTTTTAATGGAAGTCAACGGACAAAAATTAAGAAAAAAATGTGTCCCATACGGAAAAATACTTTTTCATTTCAGAACAGAAGTATTTACATAAGAAACAAGTTCATTTGAGGGTTCATTTTAATGTAAAACTTACAACAACACTGTGATACTTTCTTTTAGCTATTGTTGCAAATTGCAATTACAATACGTTTATTACTATTATTACTCTTTTTCACCATATCTTTCCATAATGCTTGTCCATTCATCACAACTTTGCCGCCCATGCGTGTAAAACAACTAGGATGTTTGCTTGCTGTGACTTTATTCATGTGCTTCATCGTGGTTCATATGCTATGTTTGACGTTGGTTGAATTCGTTGAATGATGCTTCTTTTGCTTAAATATTCTTATTTCATCGCGGCCCCGACTCGACTCCAGTCCCAGTCCAGTTCAGTCAGACGAGAGTGACGAGACGATACGATAACAGTTAATTGACGACGTGGCAGCGGTAGAAGGAGTAGGTAGGAAGTGTGATGAAAAGGCTCTACTATTATAGATATAGGCAAATAAGGCATAGGGGAAACGAAGTTTGTGATAATACATGAAGATCCCGAAATTGGCTGGGTTGGGAATTGGGAATTGGGAATCTTGGGATGGTATACAGAAGGAAGCTGCAGCAGAAGGATACTTTTAAGTTTGATTGGATTGGCTTCTGTTCTGGACGGACTGGCTACAGCTCTAGTTTTGCATCTGGGTTCTTGTCATTCATGTCGATGTTTATGGATAAGCAAATATAGCTAGAGGTATAAATATATGTAGGTTTGTGGGGACATGGTACATTTGCTTGCTTCGCAAAATATAAATAAAAGTACTTACTTAATTAGCACAGTTTATTCATTTAAACTTGCATTTGTTGGCTGATGCTGAATAATGCTGATAGCAAGGCTCAACGTTTGAAGCAATTCATATTATGCTTCACGAAGTAAAATATATACAGGCCGTTAGTATTTTAGTATGAGGTGAGGTTTTAATCTGGATTTGGAATGGATTGGATATGACCTTATAAGTATGTATTTTATCTCTCTTCGCTTGCAAAGAATGAGAATGTTGGTATGTATTAACTTGCGAACCGGAAGGACTAATCATAAATTGATATCATGGCCAGGTGGATTCTTCTTTAACAATAAGGATTAGATAATCGATTGATTGTTATTTTATAATAACATAAATAGTCGAGTAGAAGTAGAGTTGCTAGTGTAATTGACAGCATGAGAGACACGTCACACAAATGTCGGCCCATCCACATGAATGATTAAATTTTATTCGATATTCGGTTTTTTAATGATTTTTCAGTTGACTCTGGTATCTACTTTGCCCACAACCATTGAATTTCTGCACATTATAGCACCCTTCCCAATTCCTATATGTCTACGTCTACGGCTCTTCTATATGTATATTGAATTCGATGCATTATAAATTACAAAGCTAATTAAGGCGCACTATCAACTAATATGCCATCGCCATTATATGTATGCCCTCCTAATCATTACCTAAACAAACTTTAATTCAACTACAAAACGGGTGAAATTACGGTAAAAGCAAGAAAATTCTAAGAATAAAACCGCATTCACATAAAGTACACCAAAATTATTTCTGGAAACGAACAATTAACTGTTCCAAAACATGAGACTTGATATCATAGCATAGAAATTGTGATTTGTAATAATTGTAATCCATTTGTACATCCCTAATCCGTATGGGTGATGTTGCATGCCCTAAATAAATTATTCACGCATATGTGCGTAGTCATTGATTACTACTTCCTTCCTGTTCTTATCAACACTGTACATCCTGATCCAATTTTTTAGAGAATGTGAATGTGACGCTGAGTACCTTTACCAATGTCTGTCGTTTGTATAATGTATACTTAACCATGCGTTAATTAGACGGAACTTAAAGTTTAGGTATGTAGAATTTACATATTTAGTCAAGAATTCTAACCGTTTCTCATCTTTTGATTTGCTGCGGACTAAGACGCAAGTTTTTGTGTGCGTATCGTATTGCTTAAACTTATACATGCAGTTGAGGTTGGTGTTTGTAGCTCTACAATATAGCTTTTTATGAATTGGTTTGTCCTTGATCGTTAGGTGTTTGGTTTAGGATACTCTACTCACGAAAGGGTTGATGTTAGGTCGGGTGGTTGCACATTACGAAACGTAGTCGGCAATCGGCATCGGCATGGCATGCACAATATGCAATATACGCTTGTCTGGCACATCTGTATACCGCCCCTTGTAATGTCGTAATTCATATATAACATATTTAAAGCTCTACATATGCGTGTACGTATGATGCTGATAAAAGGTCAACCAGACCTTGCCCTTGTGACAAAACAAGAAATTGCTGAAAAAATATACTTTTTGTTTGTCTGATATAACAAATAAAGGGAAAAGGCTTCCTTCCGGAAAATCCTATAACTCTGTAAATAAGTACCCGCACTTTGACTTTGTACGATGGTGTATTGTGTTTGTGTGCAATGATGTATTTAATGCATTACATTTTTCTAGCAAGGGATTTTAATTTCCCATTTATTTACTATCATAAATTATACAAATATGTTTTGTAAATACAAGGGCATTTATNTGAGTGTAAATACAAGGGCATTTATGTAATGACAGTTATCCATATTTTCTTTGTAAGCCATTCATTATGTCGTTTTTGCATACTCTTCGAGAATACATAAACGGAATATGATATTGTGATTGTGTGTGTATTTTATGGGAATCATGAAAATTTTGGACTCTGGTTTACTATCATTTAAAGTGCTCTCTTCTCTTTGTTACCGTTTACATGGTTGGATTTAAGATTTAATAGCTAAAGGTGCGTAATGTATTTACGTAGTGTATCATGAATGTCCATATATCCGCATCCACAACGAGAGAGTTGAAAAAGGGCACGCGTGTATATCAGTATATCTAGAAAATGATCACAGAATATTTATATTTGTATATATTTTGTATATTCCAATTTCCAACATTATCCAATCATGCATCATGTGTAGCGTTGCTTACTTTGGTAATATTTCTCATTTCCACAATCTACTATGATTCTCACACCAATCTTATAGGATCTTGGTTCTGGACATTGAATAAGGCAATGTCAGTTAAACTACTCGTTTTTTCCGCAAACAGTCACAGCATTGCATGCATATGTGTGAACTTTACTCAGGTTACCTGAATATTAGCAACATGTAAGGTGCAGATGTTTCCCATTACCTTCCATCATATTCATAACTATCATCAATGTTTTCATGCTGGAGCTACGGGCTTGAGGTTTGTCTGGGCAAATTGTATGAATTGTGTTAGACAATTATAATGCATGCAAACTACATTAACATGCTTGAAATAAAAGGTATGATATGTGTAGGACTAGTTTTTCTTAAATATTGTTCCGTAACACTCCTTCATTTTCTCATTATACGATCACGTTTCATGGACAATGGAAATCCTTGCCAATTGTACAGAAAAATCTTTTAGCGAACCCTCAGTCCTTCTTGGGATCTGGACCCAACAAGTTCCAAAAGTTGTCAGGTCAGTCCACCAATCATCCGATCGTGAAGATAGGATGGTGATACACTGTATGTCTTGGTTGTAGCGCAAATCCCAACCTGTCCCTCTTCTCTGAATATACCTGTTGTTTCAAGAAGAACTGCTTAAAAATGTGCTGGACACACTAAATTGATCCGAGTGTAGCTCTATCGATACACGAAGAAGTTTTTATACGCAAAAAGTCGTGATTAGGCAAGTCGTTCTTGCTCCGTGTGCAATCATGGCTGCAAATAAACAAATTCTTATCCTGAAAAGGATTCGAGACAAAGTTTTCGTAGTTTTAGCCAGTATTATCCTTACAATTCTAATAATTCCAATATTTTTATTTTTGATGGTGCCATGTTATATTTATCGCTTTATCGTTGCTCAATTAGCCAAAGTTTTTAACACCAGTCTAGGCAAATTGTTGTGTACGCGGAGTGCATTGTGTGCCGTAGATGAGTTATATACATATCCAAAATGTACACTTCTCGGTGTTTGTGTCGTCGAGGGAGAAGTAAATGCAGAGAACATGCGCATAGAAATGACGAGGAAGGTCATGACAGCAAAGAACAAAAATGGCCAGCTTATTTATCCTGAGTTTCAGCAATATTTCTCTCAATGGTTGGGTTTTCTCTTTTGGAAATGGGAGAAAGATTTCAATATTGATGAACACATCAACTACTATGAGCCATCGCTTCACAAAGAAGTTAATGACACAGAGTTGGTAGCCCTTAGACAAGATTTAGTGAAAAAGCCATATATAAAGGGGAAAAGTCCATGGGAATTAGTTTTAGTGAGAAATTACGTTCCAGCGTTCCATATTTCAGCAAACGAAGACGGGACAGGAGGTCCACATCAAGGGCCTAAATCTGTCGTGATAGTAAGAGTACATCATGGGATGGCCGATGGATATAGTATGCTGGAGCTTTTTCTGAATTCTATTGACAATGACAACGTCAAACGCGAGGATTTGGCCAAGCCACGCTTTGCGAAAAGGAGTTTTTTCCAAAACTTTATGTATTGGTGTGCTGTATGGATATCCGTACCTTACCATGTTACTCAGGAACTTTTGATGACTTACGACAACAATGTACTTCATCCGAAGGGGGTTCCTCTTACAAGAAAAACGTACACAGCTGGAGACTCTGTTGCAGTTTCAGTTATTAAAAACATCCGGTACAAGCATAATGTAACTTTTAGTGCAGTTATAATGAGTGCTTTTGCTGGAGGAATACGCAAATTTTTGCTTGTCAATGATCTGAAAATTCCTGAAAAGATGCATGTAGTGACTCCACTGCCATGGCCAGGCCATCCTTCGACTTTGCGGAATTACTGGTAATTAGTATTTTTTTTCATTCGTTTTTATGTTTAACCAACTATCTCATGGCATGTCAGACTGAAGTTCACAGACCTGTTACTGCGAAATATTTATGTGTAAAATTGTTCACAAGAAGGTAGTGCATGCATACCCGTTGATACAAAAGGGATGTTCATGTTCAATAGTCAAACTTATCCATTGTGAGTCAGTCTTCATTCACGTCTCGGTTTTTTTTACAACTACGCAACATTGAATTACTCATCATCAAGAGGATGAAAGATTTTCCGAGATATCCGTGAGAAAATACACCACCAGCTTTGAAAAGTCAGATAGTAACAAATAACAACTGTATGCATTATGCATCATCAGTCGTCGTCGTGTCGTGAACTAACTATGCTTGTTTGAGTAAGTAGCAGAAATGTCTGCAGACTACCCAAACCCAACTATTCTATATAGACGCGAAAATCACCGAGATTTTTTGGAAAACGTCTGTCAAATTATTGTACCGATTTCGGCGATTTCACATTTTCCAATGAAAGTGCGCATATGAATATTGAGATATCAGTAATCTTAGGCTATGGAGCATGAAATCTCATTCTTTCTATTATCGTATAAATTGTAGTTTTTAGAAACAATATTCGTATGGAACAAATGGAAACTCTTCGGTACAGGCAAATCAGCGCTAAATATTTTGCTATCAACCCACACACTATTACACATGCAGTGGATGCTCATATGCATAATTTAGAAAAAGGCCTTGACCTCCGTTTTCATAAGATTTTATTAATTTAACATTTGTCAAGTAATTAACTCGGTTATTCATTTGAAATCGTAGGTCTTTTTGCATTACGAGATTGCCTTTGGAAGTAGCAGATGCAGGTGAACGTCTAAAGGTGATGAATGCAAATCGGGAAAAAATTATTCACTCCACCGTGGCTGCCATGAATTTTGCATTGGTGCCGTTTGTGGGAGCTCTACCTCATCAAGTCCTCAACTTTTTTGCACAACGAAACGCTACAACACTAATGATGTCAAATTTCCCAGGTACATTTTTGAACGTTTCGAAACATGTTTCGTTGTGAATATACCAAAGGTTCTAAGTCACACTGACTTTGATTTGAATATATTAAGGTCCCCCAATGACGGCAACGTTTTTCGGTCATCCCGTCTTATATGGATCTTTTGGAGGGGGACTAGGGCGAGGAAATTTGGGTGCGCGTCTATTTATAATTACCAAAAATCAGTGAATTGTCTATACATATAATTACTATTGCATATAATCATGAAACATTAAACTTTGCAGGATTTGGAGCTGCCATGCTAAGCTACCGTGGTGTCTTAAGTTATGGAATTGGCATTGACCAAGCATTGCTACCAAACAATCAGAAGGTTGAGGAGTTACTTAGATTTATAAAGGACGAAATTCACATTTTAGAAGAAGATGCAATTGCCTGATATCGTGAATTTATGCTCTTGCTAATCCGCCTTAATCGCGCAGTAAATATTGTTATGTATGTATTGTGAGGAAGGTGATAAACGCGTATAATTAATACCTAGTATACATGATTGCGTATGTGCACATGCGTGTTTTTTTGTAATAATGAATGCCTGCTGCAAGTTAAAGTTAAAGTATTAACGCAAATTACACATATAATCTAACACACGTGCAAAACTCAAAAACACATTTTCATTTTAATGTATCAAAAAAGAAACATTGAATATTTTACAGTCAGTAAAAGAAACCTCTTACTAAATGTGATATTTTGCTGTCTGCTTGCATATTTGTATTTATGGCCGATGAGCTTTAAGATTTTTTAAAATGTTATTACTGCATAATAGTTTCGTTCGATGATAGCTCAATGTCTTTAGCAGCTCGTGCTGATGACACGGCAAGAATTTAGACCTTGCTGGCAACACATCAAGGGTAATCAAAGAAATAAAATATTTTAAACACACATTTTAGTATGAAATTATTTGTCTGCCTTAAATTTTCTTACCTCATACTGACATGTTCTCTTTCATTAAAATCTGCTAATTAAGTCATAAACCATTAATATCGAACCTTTAAAAAAATCCTTTACCGTCCTCGAGTAATAAACCTGGTTTGATCAAATGCGAAAAGAACAAAATGTATTGAATTTACTGTGTATACTACGATTGACACTTTTGGCAATTGGTCAAAAATCATATCTATCAATACACAACTTTATCTTGTTATTAAAAAGGAACTGCCCAGCTCTAGAATAAGAGGAAGGGCCAAAGCTTAGCGTAGCATAATGTCCACTATATGGCCATGAACTTCATAATGGAATGAAGGATATCGACCATCGTTCACACCACTCTAGCGAACTGGACAGACACATAGACAACAACGATCTACTTCAGCTGAATGTCACCCAACAATTTATACACTATTTAGAGGTCGTTGAAGGAGAATAATGTTTCCTGTATTGTGCCTCCAGTCAGGTATAAATCTGTTGTGCATTGTGCATAAAAATGAATGGAAGATTGACAATGTGTGTGCCTTGCCTCGCCAACTAGATACCAGATTGAGTGACGCAAATCATCAATACGAACTGATAAGTAGCATTTACTAGCTTCTTCATTCGCTTAAAGACATTTATCAATTCATAGTATGTATGCCAATCACGCACAACGACAAAACACACCTGCGTTGATGATTACTATAGGCATTTCCATAACTTGTAATTTTTTGCCAGGCATGTAATTATCATTTTATTCTTCCCTTTCTCAATTTTTATAAGAATGAGGAAAAATAAAATGCCAGCAGCACCCCAAAAATGTGCGTTATAGTTAATGTTTTTCACAAAAAGTATGCGTATATTATGCATTTATTATATAGTTATAATTTGATAATCAAAGGGATGAGCACAAATCCGCAGTACTGTAAGAGTGTTTCATAATCTATCACTGAAAGGAACAAGCATCATATCATCGTTCAAAATTTGTTTTGTTAAATACTAGATATTTTATTCAAGAGTCAAAACAGGAAAAAAATGCATATTTTTTACAACATAGCTAACCTTATTGCTAGTCCTACAACTTCCCTAACATGGACGTATATCCCACGACGCTCAGGACCAAGAACTTCACAAAAGTAACCATTATATGGATGATTGGTAGGCAGTGAAGATTAAGATTACTGTATATAGAAAATTTCAAGGAAAACCGCATTTTATTGCATCCCTTGACTTTGACACTGGTTTGCATACACGATTATCCATGAACAAAGGTCTGATGAATTCTGGAAAGTCTGGAACAAAACAATACATTAAATTAATAACTGATGATCTTTCAAGGCAAAAGTGAACTACTGAAAATTTAAGTTTTTATGCCAATTGTCTTTGTAGTGGCAAAGTAAATGTATTACATGTATCGTTTATAATCAATCCTTAGAATCATTTTTTCGCCTGTTATTTAATGAGTATAACACATGTAACTTAATTTACGTTTATCTTTTAAACGTTCTTTGTATGCAAGGATTGATTTATATCATTACAATTAGTTGCCAGTAGGACAGTTAGTTTTTCTGCTCGCATGAATCATTTATAAGCAAGATACAAAGGTGCATAGGTTAGTTTACGAGTTTCTGCCACTACTTCCGTGTTCTCTTTTGTCCTTAGACACATACCTAGCATGTATTTAGTTCGTCTAAATCAACAATTATCGTGCCTGTGTATATTCTATTCATGCACCTATATTAGCAAGGAAAAAATGAGAGTTCATGCAAGCAGAAAAATGGGACAAGATAAATAAAAATTCCTAGTTTCCCACAACCTGTTCTTGTACTTACAGCCTCAATGATGATAAACTTTTCACTTTTTTGAGGTAATAACATTAGCTCATTGTTTGAAAGGAAGCCTATTGTTTATAAACACACAGGTAGTTTGCCAGTCTGAGCGAAGTACAAATGGCATTTATGTTCATGACATAATGCAAGTTGGATTTCTAGCAAAATGGTTCCCACATCGAGCTACGTACGTACTCAATTTAAACACTGCTCATCATCAGAGACCCCACTAGTCTAATTTCTTCTTTCACATTAATTAAAAAGTATTGTTCAATCCTTGATATTGAAATGAACACGTGTGAGAATAATATGTAATCTGAAATATGTAACATTCAAATTTTTAAAAGCACATTACTCATTATATTTTAGTGTTCTAATAATTCTGCAATTTATAAGATTTATAACGAAATCATTGTCAACATTCTATTTAAGTTATATGTAATGCACTTTTTAATAACACTGAGAAAGGGCACTTGCATAATGAAATTTAATTATTTGCTGTCTTTCCTGGGTTGTTCAATAATAATACATATATTTCAAGTCAGCTCACACTAATTAAAACAAAAGAATACGCAGGGATAAAAAAAACTCTTCCATGGAACTCCTTACCAGTGTAGACTCTTAAAAAACGCATATACCAGTAAACACCGTTGCTTAATCAGCAAAAAAGGTTTCTTAAAATACAGATTTTTTTAAACATCAACGTTCACTTTTAAAATTACACAGCAGTAAGTTCTTCTGCTCGAAAATGATGGAAATTAAATGTATAAAGATAAGAAAAATTGAAAAGGCGTGTTAAAAACTTTTCAAGAGATCATGTAATGCTAATGTATCTTGCGATTAGAAGTGTGTATATTACTGATGATAAGTACAATGTGCTCATTTCCTATTGCTGTACGGTACTCGCTGCACGTTAAAGAATGTGCGTTTACTTCTCCTCATCATTTCGCAGTGATTCGCTGTTAGTAATTTGCTATTCCAACACCAATATGCATTTAAATGTAGCTAAAGTGAAGGTATGCACATTTTTGCATCGCTAAACTGAAATCAGCACAATCGAAAGGTAAGATGGATTTTTTATTTCACGCGCAAATGAGGGCGATCACAAAGGAAAGGATTTGAATGGGAACACGTGCTGTGTTAATAATAATACCATTACGGCAATACCATTCCTTTCTAATAGCTTACCTTGCTCTGAAAATCAACAATACGTACGCACCAACAGGTTGAATTATTATTATGAGAATGATGACTACCAGCATGGTACTAATATTTCGTATTGTTGCACCCTTAACAATCAAACGTCAAATCATGAGGAATAGTGCTCTAGACATTTTTATGGTGTATTAAATTAATGGCTGATATTTCAAATATTCTTCGCGTCTCATCAGTACTAAATGAAGGCTGCATCCTTCCACAAGCCGACTTATCGGTGGCCTTAGCAAAATAGCTTTGCGGTTTTACATTTTTGACACTCATAGTTTACACATTTGACTTCCTTCACAGGTTTAAAATTCAGCTGATCTTGACCTATTGTTCTGAAATGAAGCTGATTTTGGAAAAGCATCTCAAATTACAAAGTGCATCGGCTCCATGAAAAATCCAAAGTGTGTGAAATGTGAAGGAATAGTTGTAGCAAGATCTTTGTACAATTCTCAAATGGAAATTGTTGTAAATTACTCTGAGAATTGATTATCCCGGAAATTCCTCGACAAGCAAAAATGAGCACAACAGTAACTCTATCGAATCCCATCAGCATGGGATTCACAACATTTTTCCTAACCACCGGAATGGCCCTTTTGCCAGCTATTGTTTTGCAGTTTTCTCTACTGGATGAAATTTCTGACAGATTGATTTTCACACGCCAGGACGAGGAGTACGATTTCATCATTGGTAAATATCATAAAAAATCTTCCAATTTGAAATTGCGTGATTTCTCTTCTTCTAAAAGGAATTATGCATTTTTACTCAAAATCCCTTCAATCACGTGTGAAATCTAGTTGGAAGCGGCTCAAGCGGCGCTGTAGTTGCAAATCGGTTAAGTGAGAAGTTTCGTGTCCTTCTGCTCGAAGCCGGAGGTGAACAATTTCCCATGCAAAATATTCCAGTGTGTGCTCCATTAATGCTGGGAAATCCAAGCTTAGATTGGAATTTTTACACTGTGCCGCAGCAATATTCCTGCTTTTCCTTAAATAATCAGGTAGGCTAGTTCATAAACTATTCGGACTTACGTAATTGTTAGCATGCAAATGATTGAGAAAAAAATGAAGCAACTGTTTTTTAAGTTTTTTTACGTAACGCTCGAAGTTTCATTTTTTCACACTCACACTTTTTTTCACAGTCAAGCTACTGGCCGCGTGGAAGAAATCTTGGGGGAACCAGTAATCTGAATTTCATGGTGTGGTTACGGGGTCATCCATATGATTTCGATAACTGGGCAGAGTTAACTAGCGACACTCGTTGGAGCTATGATGAGTTATTGCCATATTTTAGAAAATCTGAAACGTATACAGCTAGTGGAGATCGTATGTTATAAATTACTCAGCCTCAACAAATTCTCAGCATCCATTCCATATTTTATGATTTTATTGCCATCATAACCTTATTGATATATTTTCTTAGCAAACTTTCATGGCTCTGACGGCGAAGTGACTGTGTCGGCGGCATCCTTTAGTCCTCTTGCTAAATATTTTGTTAGTGCAGCGGAGGAACTCGGATATCCTAAAGTTGATCTCAATGCTCCTTATCAAGAAGGTAGACTGAGGAAACAATGCTTTCATTGTTTCAAATGTTGCACTTTTCAATGTCATTTTAAGACTCATAATACAAAGTGTCTGAAAACAAAATGCATGAAAGGCTTTCTTTTTCGGTGAATATAGGCTTTAATGAACATGTGTACAATCAGAAACGGGGTCACAGAGCCGGGGCGTATAGTGCTTTCATTCAACCCATCAGGCAATCGAGAAGGGATAAACTCACCATAAGGAAATACTCCCATGTGACAAAGGTAATAGAATGTATTTGTCGGCTGCATGGCATGACTTCCCTTTCCATTCCAACGTCATGTGCAAGTTATTACACTTGTAGTCTTGATCACCCTGAAGTACTCTAATAATAAACTTGACAGATAAAAGACAAAGACCTCTACAATGATGACATTCAAGCTAGCGCACATGGGCAAACGTCTTCAAATATTTTTTTACGATGTGAGCGATGTGCTTACAAATTGTCAAAACCATCTGTTGACTTTTGCTCTTGAAGTATATTTTGGTGATGAAAAGTGACCTAAATTTCAAGCGGTTAGAAATAAAAGGGTACTCTTGCCTCTTGTAGTAGCCACAAAATTACACATTAATATCTTGCCGACACTTTTGAATTTTATTATTGACAAGAAAAAAGGCGATGTTATATTTAACTTGACAAAGACACTTGAATGAAAAGCTCATTGTCTATTCAATGGATATTTAGGTACTCTTCAAAGGATCAAACAATTTAGCGTATGGGGTTGAGTATGAAAGAAGTGGTATTCTTCATCAAGCCAGATGTACCAAAGAAATAATTCTTAGTGCTGGCACAATTGGTTCTCCAAAAATTTTGATGCATTCTGGTATTGGACCAGCACAGCACCTTGAGTCTCTTGGGGTATGTTATTTAATGTATAAAAACCTTTATTACGATGTAAGATGAGATATTTCCATAATATACGCATTCACCATGGATGGCATTGTATTTGATTTCTGATTCTGATGCATGAGGAATATTGTGCTAAATTATCAATGTAAATTCTCAAGATTACTCCTCGATTTAATTCTCCTGGCGTGGGTCAAAATTTACAAGATCATGTCATCGGTCTGGTAGGCCCATTTACAATTGATCCTGTTAACGGGAAGCATTTGACGTACCTGCCAAGTCGTGACTCGTCTCCGTCAGACTTACTTCAGTTTATCGGATCTGGTATTGGTCCGCTAAGTCAAGCGGGCGTGATGGCGTCCGGTTTCGTTGCTACAAATAAAACGAAACTCCTAGCGAAAATAAGTGACAAAATAATCTGGCCAGACCTTCAAATGATTCTTTTGGGGATACCTAAAGATGCCAATGCAATCCAGTCATTGGCAAAAGTATACAATTTGAGGAGGGATGTTGCGGAAGAATTTTACAAACCAGTGGTTGGCCAAGATTCATTCCACATAATGTCAATATCTAGTCGACCTAAATCCCGTGGCCAAATACTTTTAGCTAGTAGAGATCCCAAAGTGCATCCATTAATTGATCCAAAGTATTATCAACATCCTGATGACGTCGCTGTGACCTTAGAAGGTACTCATATAAAACTTTTACAGGGTCACAGTCACCATGCTACTTAATCTTACGTTAATGAGAGGAGTTGTATCTGTAACTCTTAAATTCATTAATTAATTAACAGGCGTGAAGAAAGTCCTTAATTTAGTTGAAAACACCAAGACCTTTCAGTCTATTAATGCACGTCTCTCTCTGACGCCATTTCCAAGCTGTAAAAATCATGAGTTTAGAAGTGACGCATACTGGGAATGCTACCTACGGCATTATACGTTAAGTGTGTATCACCATGCAGGTACCTGTAAAATGGGACAAAGTGACGATCAGGAAGCTGTTGTCGATTCTTCCCTCTCGGTCCGTGGGACAGAAAGACTTCGCGTGATTGATGCTTCTATCATGCCACAAATAGTGTCTAATAATATTCAAGCTGCATGCACTGTCATTGCAGAGCGTGCTTCTCAAATGATTAAAGAGTACTGGGGAATTGCTCCTTAAAACTGTTTCAAAGCAAAAGGCACACAATTTGACATTACCTCACAGAAATAAGTGGCTATTATGTGTAGTACTTGTATCTTTCATTATAGTTCGTGTTTTAACTGCTTTATTGTCCAACTAACATGTATGTATAGATTGATAGTGATGTTGCTTTTTCAGCAGGTAGAGTGAAGAATATTTATTTTTAAGGCGTGACTTGCAAAAACGCTGTTGTTTTGTGTGCGAGAGAGAAGCCAAATAAAGTTGTTGTCGTTTATTAAAATTGAAAGGGCACGCGTGCAAAGTCATTTATACGTTAATTAATCCTAATTAATTGTTCACTGAGTTTCAGCAGCAATTGTCTTTAATTTATTTCATCGTATAATTACAGAAATAATATGCATTAAAAGATCATCATCGTTTGAAGAAATGAAAGAATCAAATAAGAACAGTATATATTGCATAACACTGATAGAAATCTCTACTGAATTGCCAATAGTACTCATATAATACAGGAATTATATTGAAGAGAGGTGGTGGCAAGAAGCACCTCGTTGCTATCATATCATGAGGTTGAACATTAAAAGTTGTAATTTTCAGTTTAGCTGCTTATTGATGTCCAGCGCGCATAACAGAGTCCCCACGGTTCTTTGCTCGGAACTTCTGGAGTTGTTGTTCAGAAATGTCGCAGCGTCCTTCAGCCTCTTCCAGTTCTTGTTGAGTCTTGCGGAATTTGGCAAGGTTGAGGGCAGCAATTTCCTCCTGAAAAGTTTTAATATTAAATTTAGAATTATTTAACTACAAAGAAACAAATTTAGGGTTGGTTTTGTAAAATTGGTTTATATTGAACGTACGGCTTCTTCAATCTGCCTCTTGTAGCTCTTGATCTTTTGTTGAAGCTTGTCAACAAGGTCCTGCATTCTCTCGTGGTTCTTCCTATCTTCCTCAGCGGTAAAGGTAAGTTCCTTGATGCGCCTTTCGTTCTTTCTAAGACTCTTTTGAGCCTCAGCATGTCTGCGTTGCTCGCCATCAAGCTCAAGCTCAATAAGTCGGGCACGTTCCTCCAATTTGGCAATGGTCTTCTTACCACCCTTGAGTGCATTGTTTTCAGCCTCGTTAAGTCTTGCTTGGAGGTCCTTTAGATGAATCTCCATAGACTTACGATCCTTCTCGACCGCTTGAGCGTGCTCCTGCTCAGCCCTAAGCTCATCGGCTAATCTGGCAGCATCAACCATGGCACGTTTGCACTTTTCCTCTGAGTTCTTGGCTTCATTCAAGATCTCCTCGAGGTCGGTCTGCAACAAATGTCAGGAATTTTAGAGTTTCGAAGAAAAAAATCCTTAAATAAAACTTGAAGTTATATTTAAAAACGCTTAAA
>JAHZNA010002150.1:0-39432 GCA_027743935.1 Sinodicranocentrus sp. ZH6
GTTTTTTGCACGGAAATAAGTAAATTTCTAAGTAACTTGACCTCCTCTTTCATTTTAGGCAAAAATTAGAAAAACTTTTTTAGGGGCCCAAAAACATGCATTTTGGAATAGAGTCCTTTAAAAGCCAGAAAAAACATAGAGGTATGTAAAAAACCATGTTCATATTGTTGCGTCTCTATGAGCTGTTTCGTGTCAAAAAATTTGATTTATGGAAATTGAAAAAGGAGATTCTGACCACATAATACACACGCAACAGCCCAAATCCTTATCCTTATCAATTTGAGAGATGATGTCAACTAGATTTGTAGTCAAGAGTCTACGACGTAGAATTGCATATATATAAGTATTTAGACAAGGGGGGTTTTTAAGCCAAGTCAATTCCAAACTCAAACTTTACAAGTCTAAAATATTTTTAAGCATTAAGTGTATGGACAAGCCAAGCGTGCTCTGTCTGGCTGGGATTAAATTCCTTTTAAACTACAATACCAACAATGGGAAATCATCTATCCATACTCAACAGTTCAAGAGCATGCAAACAATAAAAAAGGTGTGAATGTCATTACATTATTATAATCGTTAATAATATGGTGTACCACTGGATACAGACATAGCATCACACGAAGGTGAGCTTCGTAATTGAATTGGCTTGTGTAGTAAGAATGAGATAAAAATAAAGTTTATTGTTGTAACAAAGATCTGTCCTCTATAGGACGTACTGTGTCTCAGCCGCTAAAGGTTTGGCTACATAAGATTTCCTGCTAGGGAAACTACACTTATCATATCATATTTACACAACACCGCTCACAATATTTTATTTTCAAAATAATTAAACCAACGAGCAGAATGACATAAACGAATGACATTATGGTTGCAGAAAACACGTGAACAATATATGAATTAAAGTGCCACTAGAAAAAAAATTGCTAACCACTTTAATCCGCATTATGTACGTATAAGAACTTATTAAACCAGATTCCACGTTGGAGTATATAAGTAAACTGACGATGAGTGAGTAAACTCTTTCGTCAGAATAGGAAAACCCTAAGAAACTTTAAGTTAACCTGCCAAAACATTTTTTTAATTCATTGGTGATTTTAATACACTTATATTGGGTTATTGGGTTACGTGATTACTAAATAATATAATATGCCGCATGTACGCATGTTGCACGATGTAAAAATTAAATAAATTTTTAAATGCATTAATTAATCGAAATATTTCTTCCTGGAAATGGGAATATTCGCTCCCAAGTAATATCAGAAATTGATATTAAATAAGAATATATTTTAAGGAATTATAAATCATGCCAGACATATGAAAATTACTTTTATTTCATCTTAAGGAAAACTAACCGGTCAACAGTTCAGCAAAACATTGGTAGGAGCGTAGTTGCGTGTACGTAAATAATTGTAGTTACGAATTAAACACGCACCATATAGTATTTAAATTCGACTCACAAGAAGTTCTTTATGGCTCGTTTTAAGTGGCTTACACTTATTGTAAGATAACAACTCCAGGTAAATTTCAAAGTTTTAACTTATGATATCAGTCAGTTATTGTGAGCCTTTGTGTTTTTTTTCAATATGTAATAATTAATGGATTGCCTACAAATTATACGCCTGCCTATGATGAAGATGAGACTTGAATGCGATTAGTCTGCATAATGAAAATACTTCAGATTTAAAATCCGAGTACCGCCGCAGGAAGTACCATTTGAAAGATTTAACTTTCACCTAAATAACAATTAGTCTTTATCGGGAAAGGTTTTTTTGTATAAAAGGTTATGGGAGTTCGTTTATTTTTATTAAAACAATTGCTCTTGCGACAATATTTACCACTACCAAAATCATATTTGCGAGAATATAAGCTAGCCGTCTAGACTTAAGTACTTACAATAATTATCTACATCATATGATATGATTGATAATATGAAACACACAACAATATTTACGTACTTGTGTACCGTTACGTTACAAGAGAAAACAACAAAAGAAAGACCAAACATGAAGTAGAACTATAAATTATTTTAATTATAGAATGGATTGTATGTAACCCAATGAGCCTTTTCTTGAGTCTCTGCGGAGGAATGCGTAGTGAACAAAGATTTATAAGTTTCACTGGCGTTAGGATCTTTGGCCACACTATAATCTTTCCGTTTTGAAGATCTGTCTTCCGGTACAGCAGTTTTTGGCGCAAGCTTTGATTTTTTTGCAGGTACTGCATCACCATTTAATTTAGACTTCGACGGACCCGGTGAAATTCTGCCGTTTGAGTTTGAAGCTGCTACATACGATTCTAATTTAACAACTGTTTCGCTGGATGGTGTTGATTCTGATGAATTAGTTTCTGCTTCACGTTTCTTGGAAGTCTTTTTATTTTTCTTGGCCATCAGTCGTCGAACTGACATTCTCTCAACCTGAATGATCTGTTCCTCCTCTTCCGTTGGGTTGATAATGATTACATCACCAAATGCGAAAGGTTTCTGACATCTGTTTTACACATTTCAAAGACTTTATTATTTAATTCAGATAACGACATTGTATAATGTTTTTTATAACAATAAAAACGAATCGGTGGATTGACTATACCTTAAGCATTCAGAAGAATCTGCATTTGCTTTTCGCATTTCTTTCAACGCCTTATCACTCAATACACAACCGCAAGTCCAGATAAAACAAAATTTGAAGGTTCCATTCATTTCTTGGCTGGACACGGGACAAATCCATTGTGACTTTTGCACATCAATGTATGCATCTCCAACCTCAGCATTGGAAGATGTCGCTTTATCCCACGTAGGATTCTCTGTTAGTTGAAGTTCTTTAACATCTCGTAGGGTACGGATATGGGTGGCAACTTCTGGAGTACCCTCGCTCTTGTTTAAAAGTGTTTCTAAGACAGACTCTTTAGAATACAATCGGCCCAACTCACACGCAACAACTGGTGGCTGCAACGGCTGTTGTGATATTGCACAGTGTTTCCAACGGAATGCTCGCTCTGCCGTCTTATCTTTCTATCAAATGACAAGAAAACGTCAAAAATGTCAAGTTGCATCAACGCATATAAATTATTCTTTAATTTAATAGCAAGTCACAAGTAGCAAATACTGTGTAGCCCTCATGTCATCATACACTTGAGTGAATTATGTGCTAAAGCACTGAAATGTCCAAATCAAAATGCATCAGAATGTACAAATAATCGCAATAGAGAAATGAGGAAAATTTGCGCAAATTTAATATTAACAATGACAATCTAAATCTAAATATTTTACCTGCTCTGGCTTCTTTTTAGTGCGCACCAACTCATCCCTTTTCGGAATTGTGCCCCCGTCACAACCCATTATGTCCTGAGGTAAAATAAGTTTTAAAAAATGCTAAATGCTGACAAAAATTTCGAAAGGGTATGGAACTGTTTTTTGGAACTAAAAATTTGCTGAAAATTGATAACTTATATGTTTGTTTTTGTGAAACTTTGGGCAGGTTTGTGTTTGCCCCGTTGACATCACTCAATGAGCAGTTGAGAAGTACTCCATACAAAGGAATGTGATGAGAGTTGGTGTTTGAGCTGAGTACGAACAAACACAACGGTCTGGTGTGGTGGGTGACTGTTTGTTATAATATGCATGCATAACAAAGGCAGTACATTTCCATTCTATTCATCACACTGACATTAATTTAAAATAGTTAGCTGTTCTATACTACGGCTGTGTGACATTCCTATAAATGGTAACTTTCAAATATCGTTAACTGCTGAAAAATGATCAAGTTGCACACAACTTTTTCGAAAGCACGAACATCGCATTAGCCATTCCAGTATTCCAGACCGGAAAACGATTTCTGTCACTACTGGCTGAATAAAAGACCACCCTATACGACGACTTTTGACGAGGGACAAACTTTGGGAAATCTCTCAGTGATTTTATGAGACGCTTGTTGTGGTCGTTCATTTCATGTCAACATGATGACTTCATTTACATTTTAAGTTTCTGATGTTTAATTTTTACATAGAAACAAAGGAAAAATAGGTTATTTCCAAGGCCGTATACAGCGATGGTTATGATCCGATAACCGTTTGGTACGACAGTAGATAGATTATAGAACAAGATGCGACACTCCCATGATGAGTATATACCAAACTTTGAAACTCAAAAATACACAGGAAGTTTGCTCGTAGAATTACCCTCAGCAACTTTCTATTTTTAAACGGGCGATTTTGAAAGTTCACAATAAACAAGTTCAAAATATGTTTCAAAATATTTCAAGTCTAGCCAGTCTTGGTATATTATAGGTCTATTGGTACGACACGACTTTTATTTCTAGAATGAGCAAATTGCAGAGTGGCAGTCTGATCGTGTGAAGTTGGTCGAAATTTTAAAATTAGCACATTTAGTCATTAACAAAGCGAATTAGTTATAAGGCCGAAAGACTAACGCTCGCCAAATAATAAATTGGTACGATTAGTTATTTCAATCAACAGGTTTAACTGCCAGCTCAAAATATGAGTAACGAACAAGAGCAATTCAGAAACGACAATGTCGATCCTGTGGAAGCCGTGGAACCTGAATCCTTAGAGGATCTAATTTTTAACGCGGAATTAACTGAAATTGAGGATGATGAGGATCCCGACACAGAACAAAAAGCAACAATCGAAGAGCTCGCATCCGTTTTATTGTACCCCGAAGAAATTCCAAAGGGGTCTACCCGTGATTTTGCAAAAAATCTTTATAAGAGCTTTCGCTCGTGTCAGAGGTTCATGTCAACATTATGCCGGTTTCCTATCGTATCTCATGAAAACGACGATCACTCCATTGTATTTGAGTATAACTGGAATTCGCTTCGTGGGAACTTATTTTTTGTGACCTTCAGCATTCTCACCATTTTAACGATTCTGTGTTCCTGCAATATTATCTCGACAATGTTAAATTTTCCAAAGCAGCCTTCAAGTTTAGAGGTTAGATGGGACGTAAAAGTTGGTCCTGGAGGGGTCGTAAATTGGGGAACTAGTATCAGGGACATATTTCCCGAAATTATAACCCCCGGACAAATATTTGTCAAAGAGCAAAAATTGCTCAGGGCTGAGGAAATGTTCATTTTTAGACGAAACATGGTTTCATTGTTAATGGCTTTATTTCTGATGTACCATATTCTCATGGCAGATTGGAGTCTGTAGGCTAAATGATTTTATTCTAATTTCCAATTATCCTTTTTTTATTTGTATTTACAAGTAAATACATCTTTACTATATTTTTTAGTTATACTAGAAGACATTTCGTTGCATCTTACTTGACTTTTTGGACCGAAAGTGTCGAAATAATGAAAATTGATGCAGCAGGTGAAGCCAGCCAATTCGTGAAGAGGTTTCTCCTCTACTACATTATTTGGTTCCTTGTATTTGTGATGATTCTACTAGTGAATTTCGCTCCAGTGGCATCAGGTACGTTGCAAAAACTTCTGGAATTTTTTGCTTTGAATTTAAGCCTAAATCTTATGTCAAACCGTTAGGTGCTCCTGTTTCCTTCGGATTTTTATGGGTCCGATGCTTTTATCCACCTATTCATGCAGTGGAAGATTTCTACATAACGATAATTAGAGGAGTCGGTGGATTCATGTATCTTTATGTGATACTGTGCTCCAAAGTATACGTATTCTTTTTCTTATATATTTGCAAACTTCTTACAACTGCATGCACCGTATGGAACGAAAGGCTAGAAAAGGTATTTACCGTTGAAGAGAGGTCTAAAGAGAGAAAGGATAAAAGGGCTTCGAGGACAGGATATGACCACCTATTTAAGGATTACGTCACTTTGCTGGGTGCACATTTTTTTCTCAATTTTATTAAACATCAGTTGAAAAGCACGCCGTTAATGTTTATAAAACTAAAATATTACTAGATTTAATAAGTGGAGCAGACACTTTATTTTCCAATATAATCGAATCGTATTACTCTACGACTATTATCAGCATTGTTTTTGAGGTTTACTATCTTATGCGACCTGTTTCAGAAAGGCAGACCGAATTTTCACACGTACATATTTACGAATGAGAAACTAAAATAAATATGCGAAAAGTTCACAGGAATCTTACTAACGAGATAATTGATTTTTATTAGGCTCGAACATTTGATATGATTCCCGTTGGTTTATATCTCTTTAATTCAATTTTGATTTGTTATCTCGTGTCAACGGGTTCCGCGGAAGTTGGAGAAGCAGCTGCTAATGGACTGGAAATTATACGCCGACAGGGAATTTTAGGACACCGACCAGACTCGGAGATGCACTTCATGATTAGCATGTACATGTCGTATACTGGACATTTCGATACAGCTCTGCAAGGAGGTGGCTACTTTATCCTGGATAAAAGCTTTTTCGTAGCTGTTGCTGGTATAAAATTGGCAAGATATCTCTCCTTTTCTCCAAAGGTGATTGTATTTGTCAGCACAATGCATTTATATTTTTTTTGCTTCAGGAACGATGATTTCCTACATCATCATCATTTTCCAGTTTCAACCGAGTCTTGCCCTTAAAAACATAGAACAGCGGAACTTGGTTGGGGCTGACAATGAAGATAAAACTAATCTAAAGACGCTAATTTTTCACGTTGAGAATACGTTCTATTACAGTTTCACCAAAAGAGAACCTGGATTTTAAGCAAAATTGTTGTTAAAATACGGTGTGCTGTGCTGTTACATTATGCATCAATACATTTTTGTTACTTGTTTGACTTTATAGTAAGATGTTCCCCTTGAAATAAATGATGTATTTTATAAACTGTCTTTATATACTTTTCCAGGATTTTATAACTAAGAACCTTCATGAAACCCAATGAAAAAAATGATTCAATGTTTGTAAAATAGTGTCTAGTCAAGCTAGTGCGTTATGAAGACAGAGTGTTATGCTCACTCACGTAACATCAAACAAATTGGAGCAATCAGCATGAGCCATTTATTTTCTCATTCTTGAAAAGAAGCTGTTTAGTTTTATGCTTTTTTCTGTCAGGCTTCAGGTTACAAGGTGACTACCGAGATCCTAATATTAAGCAAACAAAGGTGGTGTGCTGGTGTCTGATGTGTTTTTCTATTTGAATTTCTTTCAAAATATAATATGCGCATATATGTAGATTCGCAATATTAGCATGCTTGAAGAGGATGATTTGACGTTTATAACACAAAGAGAGAATATTAAAGAGTTGTGCAATATGTATCTACACTATTATCACTTTTCAAAGCTCTCCATGTAGAAAGGAGGGCAGAAATCTGCCTGTGAGCGAAGTAAAGATGTGCCCTAATTTTCTTTTGCGAACTTGTCTTGTGCTCCTGCTTTTCCCTTGCTTCCTTCCTGTGCCAGTGGCAGTGTGGCAACAACAGATGAAGTACGTGTTATTCTGATAAAAGCATACATAGCAGATACTTGACAACCCACCAAGCAGTTTTCTGAAAGCAATTTTCGAGCTGAACGCAATAGACAGTAATAAAGTACACAATAGGCACATGCATACATAGAAAAAAGATGAATGTTTCAGTTCACATTGAGCTTTCACAATTTACATCCCTCCATACGCATCTTTTTCAGCATCAATTCCCTTGTTACAAAGTGTAATATACCACGATGCAGTTGACAGTTGACCTACTGCCCCTCACTGCTAGTATCAATAGGGTCTCGGTCATATAAATAGTATCATACATATTCTACTACATATTGAACAAAACATGCAAACTTTTATCTCCTATTCGTATACGTATAAGAATGAAATCTGGAGCGGAGAATTCCTCGTAAAATTTATATTGGCAATATTCCAGGCTCAACATGATTCAAATGAAATGTTTTTTTATATTCTCTCTCTTTCTTTGAAAGAATATGTATCCGATCTCTGGAGAATGTTCCGGAAAAGAACATTTAATTCCAAAAGTAGGACAAACATTCCACACTCTCTCACTACAGTACACACTCTTTGCTACAATTACTTTCATATGATGGTCTGTCGTAAACGAGGATTGTAAAAGACTTTTCCAGGCTGTCGTAAAAGAAGAGAAAATTGGGGCGTTTAGTCCATTTCATCTGATTTTACTCAAGGCAAATAGAGCCATAAATGTGCCGTGAAGTTGATAGTAAATAATCGCGTCATTTTCGATTTTCCTGGAAACGAAACTATATAGGCAAGTGATACTCTACTAACAATGTATTTATTGTTAACTCTTCATGAGGATGCAAAGTTTTATGTCTATTGCGGTAGGGACAAACTTGTGAAAAGACGCGTGTAGAATGAAGCATCAAAACTCTAAACTTGTGATAAGCGCTTGATAGTAATTAGCCGCGAGACCGAGAGACATATTGTTCTTCGGGGAAAGATCATATCACTCACATAAACGGTCAGCTTTATGGCTTATGCTTACACAACGAGGAAAAAGAGTAAACCAGGGCGTAATTACTAGTGAAAGTCCACGTGGAGTCAGGCATTACTTTATAGCTAAGCATTTCGCTCTACTAAACCTGTCAGAGTTGGCTATTTCAGCAAAATATATATACAGCTAGTACGCGGAAGGAGATCCTAAAAAGTTAAGCAAGCTAGTAAATGGTTCAAGTTATCATCGTAATGCACTCTGCATGTTGACCTTCTCGACCGTGTTTGTGTTTTTTCTTTCGAAAAAAGGATGTTGACGATATGAATATAAAACGAGCATAGTTGTTTCCTAAAGTCACGCTTATAAACAAAAGTGGACAAATCTCTTGAAATCCTAATGATATAAGGGATATGTAATCCATTGACTTTGAAAAACATCACACATTCCCATTATCCGTATGAATGCAGAAGAAAGAGTGAGGTGATTAAAAGTAGATGTAAACGTCGTGTCGACTGTGCTGTTTTGTATAAAGAGCTTGTTAGGGCGTATCTTGTGCCTTTGCTAAGTCAGAATATCTTAAAAAGCGGATATTGCATTACGTGTGGAGTGTGGACCACGGAGAAGGAAAAGCTCTCGGGAAAGTTGAAAGTATGAAAAAGCGCTATCATTATAACACACGAGATTCTGACGACCGTACATAATGTACAAGCTATAACGTAGATCACGTCAACTTCTACGGGACGAGAAGTTCACATTTCGAAGCTAGCTAGCTCATCATCTCTTGTGGAAAAGGAAAGATAGACAAACAAGAGACGATCTTCCCCGAGTGATGACTTCCCGAGGAACTCCACGCTTAACACGTAGCCTACTTCATATAAAACAACATGCATCGTTCTGGGAGAGACCTCATACTCTCCAGGACATTCCGTGGAACTTCATGGTTTACCAATAGTCGCATTTCTTCTTTCTTCCTTTCAGGACAGCTAAAGTGAAAGTTCTATATTGTGGATGACAAGTTCACCAAAAAAAACTGGGGCTTCTGTAGATTCTTTCTTTGGGTATTTCTCAACGGGCGACGAGAAAGTCTTTTGTAACAAAAGCAGCATCTTGGTCAATGCTGTCGGTAGTGTTTCTCACGTTTTCTGGTCATGAGATCGTAATACCCGTGTTGCCAGCCAAAAATCTATTGACGTTTGTGAAATCGGAAATTTACTCGTCAGCAAGTAAACAATGACGGTCAAAATTACTCTTCCAGCCAGTATGATCATGACGGGTAAGTGATCCTTATTGAGAGAATGCTCATATATTTTCACTTTAAACAGCACAACAACAACCTTTGTCGGGAGTCCCGATGCTTCAGGACATTTTCTTAGACTTTAAGTGAAGACACTAAATATTTACTTTCACTTTCGTCCTTTTTTGTGCACTAGTCACTCATATCACTCGCTGTCAATAAAAAAGTACTTTTTAACAAAAAAAATGTATTCAGTGTTTCAGTATTTTGTATTTTCAGCATTCTGTATTTTGTTGGCTGCTTTTGATAAGATAAGCATGCTTTCCAGTAAATAATGACTGACATTACCATATACTCGTAGTTTGATTGAACAATATACAAGTTTATTGCAAGTTATTATGCCTCATATTTAATTATTTTGAAAGGAAATCCCATGCTAGTTCACTAGTAGTTCTAGAATCGGAAATTTGTAGGTCCCCTTGAGGCATATATACAGTTCATGTGGTATCAGGTTCATTCATCTGCATGACTGCATGAGGACCATGAGAATCTTTAAAAAAAAGTTAGTTTATTCATTTCTTTAACCCCCTGAGTGGAGTATTTGTTAAACTTGGTATTTATACATAGACATGTCTAGTACTAGTAGTGCCCCTCGCTTCGCTTCGGGCGCAGGGGGTGAGGGCATAATATGGCATAATCTGCATATAGATTTTAAATGTTAACATGCGAGGAAAATTTTCAATTATGTATGCTCAGCACACTGCTGAATCTTCCTTTTTTACATCTTATTGTCAATTTTAGTTTTACATATCTGCCGAATAAGTTTGAAGATGCTGTGAATACATATATTTTAAAAGCTTTACCTAAACCCGAATATTTGAGGCATGAGAACTTTTTCCGCAGGCTACACACTCAATCGTCAAGTACACACATAAAAGTTATGGAATAAAAAATCCATGATATTCTATACACCATTTCTCACACGACACTTTTAGGTTTCGACTTCGAGTATGAAACGAAAAGCAATGTTTCCTTCCTTTACAGTGTAGACACACCGAGATCGTATTAGCAGCAGAAGACAACTGCTACGTTAAGCTTACTAACTCACGTCTCACGCGCTTTTTTGCCACACGCAAACTATTTACCCCGCTCAGCTCTGTTCTGTCATATCTGTTGAGAGAAAGTTGGGAGAGAAAGTTGAAACCTTAACTGTATAGACGTAAATACTGTGGACCAAATAGAAAGCGATTGCTTGATACAAGAAAAGTTTTCCTTGCTCAAAAAAAGAATTGATCTAAATTGGAATGTCGTACTCAGGAAGTGTAGGCAGACACACAATCGGCTCTTTGGGGTCATCTGAGGACTCAACAAATGGCAGCCTAAAGAAGCCAAAATTTAGTGAAAGACACCCAAAAGTTGTTCGAAGTTTAACAGTTGTGGCTTACATATTCAGTGTCTCTCTGGTTGCGATCCTTCTCAGTGGATATTATGTAGTATTTTGGACACCTAAACCAGATGATCCGAAACAAGCTAAGAATAATTCATCAAATTTGCCATGCCGGGAAGTAACATACTCTCCAGATGGTCAAATACATGTTACATATCCAAGGGTTCCTGTCAACAGATATACTCAGTCATCTCTCCGTACCGTGTACAGACCTCCATCCCTAATACCTCCATTACCGCCACCGGCTATTCCTATGCCCAACAAACTTTTTTCCTATCTTCACACGTCCCAAAACAACTCCAGTCTTGCCGGCGATCCTCCCCTTTATGAACACGATGGAGGAGAAGAGCAACAACAGAAAACATCAGGGCTTCAATCTGACTATGTGATAGTGGAGCCAACAACGACTGTATCGCCTCCAATCTTCCCAACTCCCAATTCAATTATTATGCAAAAAATACTCACTAATAAGAAAGGGAATGAAGCAGCCGGGTAGGGTAGGTGGTTATAAACCCGTGCAGAATTCACTACAAACAATTTTTTAATAGAACAAAAACCCTGAGACTTCTGCTCTCGGGGTTAACAAGGAGTTATTTTTGGGTGCATGGCATTCCTATATATTGTATATTGTATTGTATGTACCCTAAATGTGGATGTGAATTAACTGTAAATGATAAATGACAAAAATACATATTACATGAACGAGCGTATTTATATAGCTATTCAGAATCTGTGTAGGTCCAAAGTACAATTGTAATTCACAAATATCCTGCTAAGATTTGGTTTCTACCGACCCAACAATTTTTTAGACTATTGTATTTAAAAAAATTATATATGTACATAATTTTTGTTCTATCCTTGTTTTGAAAATCAAACATTGAATCGATTTCCAGGTGTCTAAAGCACATTTAGTCATATGAACCATATTTTGTATTATATAGCTTCAATAAATTCAAAGTCACTTAGTTATTTAGTTTAAATTACCTTCTTATCATGATAAGTTTTATACCATACAGCACAACGTCGAATGTCTTCTGTGAACCACTATTTGAATTTGTTACCTTCATATCAATACGTGTTTTAATTAACGCTGTTTTATTACAAGCTTATTTTCCTCCATTGAAATTCAATAAAGTCAAAAATTCAACCCATAAATGTTTTAGGGTGGTGTAAAAATCTCAATATTCTTTGTCCGGATGCACTTGTTACTTGACTCAAACAAGTTTATTGCTGAGGAGTTTGTTTACAGGAATGTAATGATGCATACGCATGTTCGAAAAGATCCTCATCTCACACTACACCGTGTGCATAAATCATCCTTTTTTGTACCTAATATAAAATATAGTCTACGTAGACTCGATTATTAAAGTATAAGGTGCACACTGTACAGGTGTATGGCTCATTGTCAGTTGTTAAAAATTGACAGTGTGAAAAGTAGCCCACCTTGAAACTTGACAAAATTTTAGGAGTTCCTCGTGCATATGCCAAACTCAGTCTTAATTACGTAAACGAACACAAGATTTTCATTGTAACAAAATCTTTATTACATCAATCAGTAGCAGTTTATTCTATGAGCCAACTATCATTTCTCACGGTAATCATTATAGCTAGTACCCGTAAACATGTAATGTTTTAGTGGAAAACCGTGAGCATAATTTAAATGCAAAAGATAACACATAAATTTTCAGTCATATGTGGTAATGCATAGAAGAACATTTTATGCTCTAACAGCATGTTAACTGCTCTTATGTTAGATCATAAAATGTGCACCTTCTTCTATGGTAGTAATGTACCTTACAATTAATCTCAAATTTTGATCTCACTTTGTACGATTTAGCTGCATCATACAACCTGCAACGAGTTATGTATATCCGAACGATGTATAGTTTCTCCACACGAATGGCTTGCAGGCTTCTCAAAAACAATGGAACATCACATTTTCAAAAATGATGCAGCAAAGTGGTATGGATTTTCCATAGTTGTTCCTGGTTCATATTATAAAATAATTGTACACGAAATCTAAGAAATACATAATTATTACATGGAACTTTAATTGCAATTTCTCATTATTATTGAGACTGAGCAATTATCATATTTACCTAGTTTGCATGACATGACAACGTTAAATCTGCATAACCACTTGTGGCACATCTTCTCAAGAGAATTATTTTAACATGCACGAATAAAAGATTGTTTCCATTCCAGCCAGCATGTCATGTCTTTTGTCTTATCACCACAAGAATAAGTCACGGAAATACGTATTTTGAATGTTAACCCAGTCCAACAAGAATCAACAAGCTTTACTGGTTACGTCATGGGATTTTTTCTGATAAATAGATGGGCAAAATGCCTACAAATTCACAACGCTTAAAACCATTTTTAATTATATCATAATACTATTGAATATTAAAAAGTCGTCTAATGATATAACGAATGTGAGCAGCATGCCTCTAATCTTTTATAATGATACATCTAAATTGTTATTCATTGCATATTCGTTCAATCCCTCATATATTATGTTGTATAATATTACATGAGTTCTATATTATCAGGAGCCAAATTGTAGAACCTTCATTAATACGTTAGAGCACAGCTCTGTGGGTCCGGAAGAAAGCTGAAGGTAATCAACTTCCATACGTAAGTCTACATGAGATACGTATTTCTTTGTGAATACAATCTATTTGCAAGTTCATGATCGTTCTTCAATGCGAAATGGCAAATTTAGTGCACATACGTTTGTTAACAAAATGACAATTATATGGTCCCTCTAAGATATGACCATGATATTCAACTTTCTTGTCCAGCACAATGAGCATGAACTACACATGCATTTATCTGCTTACTCATTCTATACACACATTCCGACTTCGTATTTTTCCTAACTTGGAGACACATGTGTGATATGACGAGATAATTTCGTATAACAAAATTAGACACTAGAATTTTAGTAAGTTTTTGTATCAACACAGACTCAGAGCTTGGTCGGTGACACTCCGATTTATGCAAATCATTGTCGAGATAGGACGTGTTTTACGGGGAATGTGTCATTCAACTTGCTACATTATACATTCAAATTCGTGGTAGTTGAAAGGCTTAATTAAATGTGAATTGGAGATCCAACTCTTGCAAACATGGTGGTCGTATTTTTGTTCAACTTACTGTGCGCTATCGTTTCCTGCGACCCATTTTACACACCCCCAACTGCCCAGCCATTCCTGGCAAATAGTGAAAACTCATTTCTTTCAACGTTTCGCTCAGGAAAAAATGTGGACTTTAATTCAAGCGCAGATTTACTATCTCTAGAACGTCCTCCTCCCATAGTTAAAACAGAAACTGGAACAGTGGAAGGGTATTTCATGAAAATTGTAAGTGGAAGAGAAATTTATGCATTTGAAGGAATTCCTTACGCAGAACCACCCGTGGGTGCCAACAGACGCTTTCAGGTTGGTAAAAAATATTAGGGATGGTTATTACACTCGCTATTATAAATTTTGGCACGATATTAAAGTCGATGTAATAAGATACGTTCCTTGGTTAGGCTCCGTTTCCTAAAAGGCCATGGAAAAGTATCCGACAAGCCAAAAAACCTGGGCATCTGTGTGTTCAAATGCATGGGGCGAAATTAAATCGTGTACTAGGAAATGAAGATTGTCTCACTCTCAACATCTACACACCACAGGTTTTTTCAGCTATGAACTAATATGCATTCTATTATAATTTTATCCGACTGGTTTATCTCTCATCATTGAAAATAAACGACCATGGCCATGAATTTTTCATGAGTTCATGGCTACTCCACTGGGAAAGGAAGTATTTTTGTAAATTGTTGTATGTGTATTTCCTTCTCTCAGTAGAGGGAACGCTAATGATAAAGAGTAAAATTGTTGTATGTTATTACGCCATGTAGATTCCAGTTGGAGACAACAATCCTAAATATAGCACTGCAATATTTCTTCATGGTGGGAGGTAAGAGAAACTTCCCAAAGGAGGCAGTGTTCTGCACAATTTAAATTTTGTTTACTTCTATTTAAATTACCATTTTGTCTAAAATTGACATAAATCATATTACAATATTCTCATTAGTAACTTTTGTCATTTCCTGTCATTTCATGAAAGTTTCTTCTTCGGCGGAGGGAGTGAATATGGCCCATCATATCTCCTTCAAAAGGATGTAATCCTAGTAACCATAAATTACAGACTAGGCGTCCTGGGTCAGTGTCCTTTTTTGTTTTACAAGAAAATAATGAAACATAAGGATTACCTCCCAAAGCAATTCTTTTTCTCTACGGAACGACTGCTAACAATGCACATGAATCTTTTCAGGATTTCTGAGCACAGGCGACAAAGAGAATCCTGGAAACTGGGGGCTTAAAGATCAAGCTCTTGCTATTAAATGGGTTGTAGACAATATCGCCGGTTTTGGTGGAAATCCTCAAGCAATAACTCTCATGGGGCAAAGTGCTGGGTGAGGGCCAGAGGACTTTACACTATTCTATTTCTGCAAAAAACAGCATGCTCTGACTTGCAATGTGTATTATGTTCGTAATTCATCTCCACAGCTTACATTGTTTTCCATCTTTTTTATTTCATGTGAACAGGGCAGCAGCGGTACATCTTCATATGATGTCAAATATGACAAATCACTTGTTCCAAAGAGCCATCAGTATGAGCGGCTCTGGATTCGTTAACTGGGCGGTACATACTCAACACCAGGCTCGAAAATGGGCTGAGAAGTTAGCAAGATTCATGCGATGCCCTACAAACCGGGGCACTAAAGCTATGATGGATTGTTTTCGTACTCGGAATCCCAACTTTTTAACGTCAAATTTATACAATCTCTACGTAAGCCGACTCTACACTATCTATCGCCTTTTTGTGTTAGGAATAGAGGTAGAGGTTAAAAATTCCCCTAGGGACTTGCAGAGATTATCACGAAAAATACTGTCACTTTCATTTCTGAATTCAGGACATCATCGGTTTTCCTCCTGTATTGATACGACCTGCTATCGAGCCCGATTTACCCGGAGCCTTCTTAACTGTATCACCAGAGGAAGCTTATGAAAAGAATCTTGTGGCAAAAATTCCTTACATAGCTTCTAATACACGAGAGGAAGCAGACTTCATTCGAATATGTACGTGTGAACAAAAATCAAAATAAATTTCCACTACATATGTTTGCCTTTTGTCGGAGAGTGTTCACAAGAGGTTTGTATATACTGTATTGACACGTGGTATGATAAATGGCTATGATTTTCTCCTTTGCAGTTCTCAAAGGATTTGGAGTTTACCGACTCTTTTTGAGAAACTGGGAAGTGCTTGCTCCGACAATGTTGGATTATAGGAGGATTACAGATAATTCCACGGCTGTTACACATGCCATTGCAGAATTTTACTTCAAAGGAAAGAACATTGCCAAGCTGACAGGGGACGAGTTGACTAAAGTAAGTTTCCAAAAGAAAAGAGTTCACTCCTCTCTACTCAAATGAAAGCTATTAGAATTACATAGAAGGAATATGCTCCATCCAACAATAAAACAAGAGTAAAAAAGAAATATAATGATGTGAATGACATTTAATTCTCATTTTATACCATTACTAGGTTGGAACAGCCAGGTAGAGAAGACACTGAATATAATTTTGTGTGGAAACTTCCTCTGCTCAAGTAAGTTTATATTATTGACGTGCGTATAATCCCTTTATGGAACTTTCCTAGGTATTTCCACTCAGGAAACCGGAGAAGTTTAGAAGAGCATTCCAAGATAGCACCGACATATTCTTACCTCTTTGGCTACAAGAATCGCAACGGATTTGCCAGCCAGTTTGGTATGGATCCCAATGACTATGGCGTAAGTCACTCTGAGGACCTTCCTTTCATCTTTAATAGCTCGATATACTGGGAATCCTTTGACGGGCAGGAGGAAAGCTTTTCAGTGTCTAAGCTTGTTGTTAGTCTTTTCAGCAATTTTATTTCTATAGGGTACGTTACGTGATGAGATTTCAATATTTGCATGCATGAAAGAACGTCTATTGAATTTTGGAGCTTTAAAACTTGCATTTCATTCCAAAAAACGCTTTCTTCTCACAACTTGTAATTAGGGAGCCATTGTATACTTCAGACGATGGAAAGGAGAATCGCATATGGGAACCCATTAAGGATCCTGAGAATCTCGAGTTTCTCCAAATCGATCACGAAGTTACTATGATCCCTGATCCATTCAAACGGGAAATGAAATTCTGGAAAAAGCTCGCTTTGGACGAACGCTATGCATTTGAGTACGCTTGAATTCGAGAGATCAAAGACTGATTAATATGTATTTTCTTTCTGTACAAAACGTAAAAGAAGCAGACCAAACCAACATTACTTTTATTAACTTTTCCTTCTGTGATATACCTCTAGCGACTTTAGTACTTTATGATTACATTTATGTTGGTCTTTAATTCAAATAATGTTCAATTGTACTCATATTTTATCACTGGAATGAAAGTCAAAGTCGAGTGGTACATTTTAACTTTAGGGTTCGTTGGTCAAATACAATTTTCTATTACAAACATTTATCTTCTTTAAACATAAAATGTGGGCGTTTTGATTACTTTTAATCTTTGAGGTTGAAGTAGGTTGTTTGGCAAATGATAAAAGCACTTTCAGCCAATATTAAAAGGGTCATAAAGTTCCAGTTGATGGTGACAAGCCTTTTGTGTTTCATTTTACATTTAGTAGCCAATTATTTCTTTTTTTATCACATCACGTACATTTTATTATTCCAGCTGAGAATAATGAGACAAATATAGTTTGTAAAAACACTTACAAATCACTCCAAGTATGTTATTTCCCAAAAATGGAAATGCTCTTCGAATCCAACTCTAGCCAGAGCAAACAAAAAAGTAAACCACAAAGAAGAAACGTGAGTTGTTGCATAAGTCATGTTCTTAGATACCTACTTATGAGTAATTCATGTACTTTGTACCCTGACGATGGATGAGTTAAGCGTTTTCGGAAGACTTCCCCTTCAACAAAGACTGAATCATCTGGCTTTTTCAAGATAATGCATTATACATGATATTACTTTCTTGATAGAAATCCTGTTGATAGTTTCCGAGCAAAGCACTAAAAGCATTGCATCTCCTTCTCGTTCTCTAAATTGTGAATTACAGGATAAAAGCATATTATTATATCATGGTACCATTTCCACTAGTGCATTTACCTCTTCAGCATTCCTGTTCTCATAGCATGAGTCAGGAAGTATGGGTTAAAGTAAAAGATTTCAGATGTTTCTCACATCATCGTGTAAATGTGTGTGTATTGTGTACTCTTGATTTTCACAAAATACCTACGTATGCATATGCAAACCAGTAAAGCTGGACACTGATCAGGAGTTTGTTCAGTTTGTGGATAGCAAGTCTTGTACATTGCGTGATATCTGTATTTATTACAACTCTGCACCAAACTTGATGTGCCCGTTTCATGAAACAAGCTTGAAATACTTATTACGTAAATGGCAAAGCATCTCTTTTCAGTTTTTTGCACATGTTGTCAGCTGTCAGTTTACTGAGATATGGATACGTATGTTTCGCTCTCCATGTCATGTCTGGAAGGCCACAAATATCGTGACAAAAACAATCACCCTGATTTCATTTCACATAGAGAGTTGGGAACTGGAGAGAGATATAGTGAGAAATAGTAGAATACCCAAAGGAAAATCTTGTGGATACAACTTATGCTTCCTGTTTTCCAAACTCTGCATGTTTCTCACGTTCCCATCTCGATTTGGCATTTCAATTGTGAAAATCTAAACTACGCAGATACTTTTGAGAAGACTCCACTTGGCAAAGTATCAATCATTGCACAAAACCATTCAACGTTAATTTTTGAAAGTGATTACATAGGAATTAAAAGAGTTGTTGATAGACAGCTCTTTACATGCTCTACATCTGCTAAACCTAAATAAAGCATGTGGATTTAGTTTCTACGATGGAAGTTCTCAAGGGACTTGGAAGATTGTTTTATATAATTAGTTCTAGCGAAACCGCAGTTGGAAGGTTGGAAGATATACCTCATCCGGATTACGTGAACAAGGTAAAGATCACACAACCGCAAACTATTTGCTCACTCCCCCATGCAGACGTTTTGCACAAACTCTAGTGAAACATTGTCATCTACCACAAACTTGTCAAAATACTTTCCTTATGTTTATAACGTTCCCGTGTACAGGCGATTCCATACTTTATCACCTTTATATTCCTGGAATATGCTGTTCAGGTGTATACAAATAAGAGGAGAACAAGGCTGAACGATGGGATCGTGTCGATGGCACATGGTTTATACCTAGGCTGTCAAGAGTACGTTGTTATCCTAAGCGAGATAATTTGAAGCACAGGAAGAATAATAAACAGTTTTACCAAATATATGACTTCAGTCTATGAATTCGTTGTTGACGAGCATTTTTTTCTTTTCTTGGCGATACACAGACTTATGTTCAAAGGAGTGGAGTACTATGTTTACATAAAAATTTACGAGAATTGGAGAATCATTGAGCTTCCATGGGATTCACCGTATACATGGTATATGACAGCGATTGGAGTGGATCTAGGCTACTACTGGGTCCATCGAGCATGCCACGGTGAGCATTTACAGTGTGTCAACAAAAAACCCTTATGTAAACTTTCCATTTTCCTCGAATTTATGCTGCCAAGGAAGGCGGAAGTAATGTAAAATAAAAACAAAAACTGCAGCGGTAAGGAAGAGAGAAAGAAACTTGCCCTTCTCTCAAAGTTCGATGTCAATGTTTAATGACTTGTTTCATGGCTGAACAAAATGAGCTCATGCACATCAGGAAGTTAATTGAACACAGTAGGGAACATGGAAGTAGACATTGTTTATATAATGTTGTCCTATGACAAACAAGGTACGCTTATGCCTTGTCAATGTACCTTTTATTTACAGAGGTGAACATCTTTTGGGCACAACATCAAGTTCACCACAGCTCCGTACGTTGAAAATGTATTACTCCTATGGGTTTCTGAACAGTACTCTTTAACTGGTGTGTGGTCGCATTTTAGCACTTCCACTTCTCACATACAACATAAGCCAAGCAATTGTAGAAAAAGCTTTGTATCATTATACCTAACTGTAGCGCACAAATATTTATGCATTTTGACTTTCTTACCACACCAAAAGACTTGTTAGAGCATAGGATGTAAAAATGTGCTGGTTGTGCAACCAGCATACTTACAATGAAATATTATTGATTGAGAAAAAAATATGTGCACTTGTCATTTATAGGAAGCAATCGTTACTGTCTGGATAAAAACTACGCTGGCGTCCTTATTATATGGGTTTGTGTCTTTACAAAATGCCTTTATAGACTATTTCATGTTTATTACTTTTCACCAAAGATCATATGCCAATATCCATAATACATTATACTTTCTCCTAACAAACCATGAAACTGGAGAATTCTATGCAGTCATAAAAAACAGTGAATGATTGTTTGCCTTTATGACGTCTAGGACCGGATATTCGGTACATTTGCGGAGGAAAAGCCTGGAGAGAAAATCGTCTACGGATTGGTGGAAGATGTCAAGTCTTTTAACCCATTTTGGTTGCAGGTTTATAAAATATATTATTCTAACCACAAGCTTTCCCTAGTGCACATGTTTGAAATGATGCGTGCTATTCCAATTCTGATTTTCACTTAAAGTCTACAGTAAAAAATTGAATCTAAAAATTTGGAACAGACATTTTACTACCCGAAAATATGGAACCGTATGAAAGAGTATGATAGTTGGAGCGATAAAATTTCCGTGGCTTTGAAAGGACCTGGCTGGACTCCAGGAAACCCGAGACTTGGAGATATTAATGATGTCCCTGAGGTACAATAGTCATATAAAACCCACACTTTTGTGGCGTGTTTTTTACCTACTTGATGTCGAATACGAAGCGACATGTAATATTTACGTGGAGCATTTTTCTTGTGAAAAATTCAAGTCACGGACCATGAAAGTAAGCTATTCTGTTACAGGTCCCGGATCGGCAGGTTTATCATGTTAAGCTGCAAACATGGAAAAATGTATATGCTGGACTACACTTCGTGATCCTTATTGCTATGTTCCATGTCCTTTCTACCAATGAACTTGTAAGAGAAGATTAGACCATGTTTTATCAATCTTCTACCCTGAACTTCATATTAATATGGAAACTTTCTTGTCCTTAAGCATTCCCAAGTCTAAAATCGGGTGTATTTTATTTCAGATTTTTAGCCAAACAACTGTAATTTCAGTAGTTTCCTTTCTTCTGGTTTCTTTAACGAGTATCGGATTTGTTCTTGAAGACCGTCGGATCGGAGGACTCATAGAAATCTTGAGAAGTTCAGCAGTACTCTTATATTTGTTTACTAACCCAGCTATAGGAATATTGGCGCGACAGTTGCTTCTGGGGATTTACGCTGCTTCCATTGGAGTATGGAGCCTTCAGCTGGGATTGCATCCTCAACCGCAAAAATCCCAATCGTACGAACATAAAAATGGAGTACAAAATGGACTCAGAAAAAAGTTTGAATAAACAAAGTCTGATGGTTCACTTGAAAGATATTAACATAATTATTCAGTTACAGTTTCGTTTACCTTGTAAATATTAGTTGAGAACTTCAGAATTGTATATTCTTAACGGGAAATTAAAGCTTTATACATTCCACTTATCCTAGTAATATATTATGCAATGAGAATTTGAAATTGAAATGATTTAAAATATAGTGTTATGCATAGTTCTTAGGGAACTTGAGCATCCAATGGTTGATACTTTAGTTCATCTTAAATTTAAAATTAACAATTAGTTCTAATTATCATACTACGACGGTGAAGGAAGGTTAAGGCCATTTGTAAATTACATTTACCTTTTTCATGATTTTTGTTGATTGCACGAATGACTCGAAAAAGAACTCCACATGCAGTAGTACCCTGCTTAAACGTTGACGTAAATCGTTCCATCCCCAAGTACATAATTTATAATAAAAAGCAGACTTTAGAATTCTTTTTATTTCCATCCTTCCTTCTGGTGCAGCACACAAACAACCTACCTAGCATCAGAATTGAAGGTCAGGATCATATTTAAGGAAAGTTGTGTGACGTATAAAGTTTTCGTGTATCAACTAGCAGGAAATTTGATTGGTATCGTATTTACCGTAAATTGAAAGATACGCAACCCGTTGCCTTCTTACTTCTCACTCGCCGTCGCTACTCTCCGTAATATAAGTGCAATGGATACGAGTAATTTTATACTTTGTTTCACCTTTGCCATCACATTTCAAAGTTTCTACTGCTTGACTTCAGGGTATGACTACGTGACGGATTACTTTCAAGTTCCAGTAAGACGTTTCTCCTTTGATCTCTCTCACAAATAATAACGATGTAAGCATGAGTTGAGTTTTGAGCCTCCCAACAGTCCTAACACATTACATGGCTTGTTAAATTTTGATAGCTGGACCATTTCAGCTTTGCGGTGAATAAAACCCTGAAGTTGAGATACTTGTACAACAATGCACACTGGAGAAAGGCTGAGAAAGGGCCAATATTTTTCTACACGGGAAACGAAGGGAACGTTGAATCCTTTGCGAATAATACGGGTGTGTAGAATAGGGGTAACATGAACTCCAACATGATCCTAGACTAGTCCCTCGTATAACTTTCACTTTGTTCTCACAAGTATTAGATTTCAACTTCAACTCTTGAAGAGGATCCAGTGTCTGTAAGTTTTTGTATGTTCATGAATTTGTATGTCAATGTAGGTTTTATGTGGGACATCGCGGAGGAATTCGGAGCAGCACTGGTATTTGCAGAGCACAGATTTTACGGAAAGTCGTTTCCTAATGATTCTGTAAGTCTAGATTTCAGTTTAGAACCATAACATTATTTCTCAATTGATACTTTATAGCGAACTTTTTTTTGCCATGAACTATATGTTATAGAGCAGTGTCATAGGATATCTCACCGTGGAACAAGTTTTGGCTGATTTTGCAAAGTTAATTACAGGGTTGAAGAGATCTTGGAACGCAAACTCGAGCCCTGTGATTTCGTTTGGAGGCTCGTATGGAGGTCAACTAACAGCGTATTTAAGAATAAAATACCCTCATATTGTTCAAGGGTACTATTAATATTTGCTGTTTAACGGAATCGTTGGATTGATTTTATTGTTATCTTACTTTAAAAAATGTCGGATTTCATGAAACATTTTGTAATTTTGTGGTAAACAGGGGGATAGCGTCTTCTGCTCCTCTCTTCTTATTTGATTCTAACTGTGAGCTGCATGATAAAGTATTGACTTCAGTTTTTGGATCGTATTCTCCAACATGCGTGCCTATCATCCGACAGTCTTGGAACTCCATAAATAAAATAACTAGCTCGGGTAAGGTAATGACAGTACAGTTTTTGTGAATTGTAAAATTAAAATTCTGCACTATAGAATTGAAATTCATGTCATGACTCATGTCTACATTTTGTTGTGCATTCAAAATACAACAAGATCATGAATAAAATACTTAATACGGGTTTTCATGGGTTTTCAGATAAAGGCAAGGCGTGGCTAACAACTTCATGGAAACTTTGTGATCCACTGAGAACTGCCGATCAAGTTACTTCACTTAAATCATGGCTTCAAACAATGTATTATACTGTCGGAATGGTTAATTATCCGTACCCTGCAAACTTTATGCAAGATTTGCCAGCGTTCCCAGTAAAAGTAATGAAGCATGAAATTCTTTCTCGTATGTGATTAAATTTGCGTAAATTCAATAATTAAACTTTTGGATGACCGAAATAATTTTATTAGGAGTTTTGTCTAAAAGTGACCACCGATGTCAGCCAATTGGAAAACAACAAGAACGCGGATGAGCTACAATTAGAAAAACTGTTCAGGGGAATTAACCTATACTTTAACTATTCGGGAACAACTACTTGCTTCGATTATAATAACATTGATGAAACAAGTATCAGTTTCGGATTTAGTGACATGGATAACGAATCTTTCAATTATCAAAGCTGCACTGAACTAATGGATCCTTCTTGTGATGATGGGGTAAATGATTTTTTTGAGCCAGAGCCGTGGGACTTTGCTGGATTTGTTGCAGGCTGCCAACAGGAATACGGAGTGACACCAAAACCAGAATTATTGGAATTCTTTTACGGTGGTCAAAACATACTTTCAGCGTCAAATATTCTATTTAGGTAGCGACTTACAAGTCCAATACCGATATTCAAAATTATTTTTTCCGTCATCATATAATAAGTGAGCATGTTATTTTGTGAAGTAACGGGCTGTTGGATCCATGGTATGCCAACGGAGTTCTGAAAAATTTATCCGACAGTTTGCTCGCTTTAGTGATAGAAGATGCTGCCCATCACTTGGACTTGCGAGCATCGCATCCCATGGATCCTCCTGCCGTGATAGCTGCCAGAGAATTTGAGAAAACACTAATACGTAAATGGATAGTTGATTTTCATGAAACTCAAGCGCGTCTAATCCAACTTTTTTCTTAAGCAGATTTGAGTATTTTTAAATAATCTTGTTAAGATGCATCTTCATCAAAAAGTGTTTGAGGAGTTTGTTGATTCGTAATCAGTACTGATCATCTGCCTTTCACCAAAAAATTCACCTGCTTATGGAGTCAAATTAATGATTACTTAGATAACTTAACACTATATTGAAAAATCATGCTACACTCTTTGTTCTTTGTATTTATATGAATTTGTATTATAACGTATAATCAAGTTTTTATAAATTAAAAGTAAACATTAAAAAAACAATTTACCTAGACTAAAATCATTTAATAATAATTTACATCACGAAATTAGAATATATGGGGTTCAAAGACTGGAAATATTTGGTACAAATTCTTTGCATGTGCACCATCAATAATCAAAGATTTTACACTAAAAGGTATGTAACGGTTAGACTTTAACAATGAATCATGAAATTGCTTAATCAAAAAATGTTGCAACTATAATATATATATTATGGATTTTCAATCACCGCCTTCCTCGTCTTTTCATTGATGCAGCGCATTGCGGACAATACCATTTTCCTTTCGGTGTTTGGGTTATTCCGACACATCCATAGTGAAACCATTCGATGGGGCACTGTTAACATAAGAAAGTGATGACGCATTATAGTAACCCAAATAAGCCAGGTTATGCTGCTCTAGCTAATCATTTAATATTTCTAACTTACATCTTGATTGTCACATGCTACCATGTCTCCATAAGATACTTCATTGCAGAGACAATATCGGGGTTCCGCTGGATCTGCGTAAGTCCATTCGGGTGCATCAGTATCCATCAGTACGGGTTCTTCTGCTATTTCCTCAGCTGGTTGTTGAACGAATTCTTGGTTTTGAGTATGCTGAGATTTCCTAAGAAAAAAAACAGTCCACAGGTCACTCTCATGCCTGACGATTTCAGTTCCCAGTACTCACTCTATCTATTTATTTAAAATAGTTCTAGATAATACCTTTTGTTGCGTTTCAATTCAGAAACACAACGATCTGAAGTGGTTGCTGCTATAGCCTGCTGTGCAGCCTGATGAAGTTCAGCATTGACTAGAAGTTCTCTACCGACACTAAACTCTGAGGTTTGAAGGCCTAAGTTTACAGCATCATAGGAAGCTTTTAGACTTGCCGTTCTCCTGCCCTGTTGCATCTAAACAGAAGTCATTTGCGCATTAGCTAACTGTCAAAAATTCAACAAAAGGCGATTCAAAGTAACTTTCAGAATCGAAACAAAATACAAACCTGTTGCGTTGCAGCGATAGCTTGAGAAGCAGCTGCAGCAATGGCATTGCCTCCAGCTCCCATATGTCCTAAGCTATACGCAAGTGTCGGAGTGGAACTGCCACTGATATTAGCATTGTTTTGCCCAGAAGTTCCAGCTTTTTCATGTGAATTTTTGCGTTCGGATTTCTTTTCTGATTTTATTTGTCCCGCTACATAACGATTTTCCTTTTGACTATGAAAATCGCTACGATCACGTTCACGTTCTTGCACATCTAACTCCAGTGATCCTAGTAAAAATTATGAAATGAACATGAGAACCAAAATATATATGTACCAAAGTACCAAAATATGTTGGTAAATAAAATATGTATATCTTGATACTTACGTTTTTCAAGGATTTCTGTAATGCCTGCATTATCAGCTTCCAATTCCATTTTAAATTTGTGCAACTCATTGTCCAGTTTGCGTAAATAACGATCAACTAGTTCATACAACTGATTTGCTTGATTTACTTTTTCATCTTTGAGAATATTTTTAAAAACATTAATCAATGAATTAGAAATATTATTTACAATAGGTTAATTTAATGGTGGAATTTCATTCAATGGTAGTGTATTAGCGTGATTATTACGCGCTTTTATCTTAATTCCGCTGTCCAAAGATCCTGCGCAAATACGCCCATGAATTTCACACTTTTATCTTCTTGCATTACAATTTCATTATGATTTTCAACAAAAAAAGTTCGATCGTTCAAAACTGGACTTCTGATGAACAAAATAGCTTTCTGCTTCGCACAGTAAAAGGAACACTACCACCAAAGAATTTCCACCCTATGCACAAAATCTAAATCTGAAGCCTTACCTGCGTTATCTAAAACTTTGTAATAATCTTTACGAATTGCTTCGAATTCAGCATCCCGTTCAAATGCTTTCTGTTTCTTTGCTGAATGAAAGAAGGTTTTAACACGTTCGTCCAACTTGTCGGAAGCATCTAAATGATGAATACAAGAATACAGTCAGTTATCAGGACCTTACACTTACAATAATGCGTATTAGTAATTACTGGAATGTACTAATTTCAAGCAAAACGACAATTTTTTAACTGATCAAGAAAATACACTGGTTTTTGACCTAATCATGTTGCATGTGTAATCATTCTACAGCTAAGCTGCACGTTGATTTGTAAGGTGTAAGGGGATGGATTTCGTTCTTCAGCCAAAGACTGCCGTGTACACTGACCATTCGAACGTTCTAGCTAAACGATTTGTAGCATAGTAAATCAAAAATTAAAGCTTGTAACTTACTTTGTACCTCTAGGTCCATTTCACGAATTTCGGTAAACCGATCTTTAAGCTCTTGTGGAAGATGCTCGATCACTAAAAGCAAAAAATGTATATTTTCAGTAACTAATTTAAACTATTTATACGAACATCCTTAACTCATATAACTTGGTTAAGATTGACTTCCCCCACAAGCCAACCACCTGCAATCACAAAACACGTTTTTATCTGTATCTGTGTCTTTATTTCTAAACACTAGTGACTAGTTGACTTGCTGAACTTTTTAGACAAAACATTAGTTCATCTAAGCAGCTGATGATTTAAAGTTTTAACAGTGGTAAAACAGAACAAAAGCCTTAAGTTAAATAAGATTGATTTATTAGCCAACTTTCCATTTAAACCTTACTTTCTAGGTAGTCCTCCAAATACAACATTTTGTCACTATTTTGAAAGCTTGTGATTTTCTTCAGAAAATATTCCAAAAAGTAACTTGAATGCAGCTTTTCCTCTTGAGTAAAATCAGTCTATCATATAAATTAGGGATATAAAATGACTGAAAGAATTTATTGAACACACGGAGATAACCGAATCACAAATCCCGTTCTTGTGAAGCGTGCAAATGGAAAATTCGCAAAAACAAAATAATGGCAAACAAAACAATAACAATACATAACGGAGAATATTTTCGTGAAACATGGGTAGGGTAATGAACTGGAATGCAAGATAAAAACAAACTTATACTCTCCCGCGTTCCTCAATGAGAGGTGTGTTCTCTTTATGCTGAGCTACTTGCGATCATGTTATTCATCGCGTCCCATTATCGATGAAGCGTCTTTGTTCTTTCATTCTTTGCTCATCCCTTTCTGTGCAATTTATGAGTCTCTTCAGCAGCACCTCATTTACTTAAAATAACCTGATAGTAGTGTACGCAATTAACTCTTAACTCTTTCTAAAAAAATCATTATTGTTGTTACTCCTGAAGAAGATAGAGGCATTCTATCGAAAGCTAGAGAATAAACTTTTTATTGTTCAAATGTCAACCATGAGTACCGTTCAAAAAACTCAATCTCTTAAGTATATCTTTTTTATTAGTGCAGACATTATACCCAAATAAATATCGTGTATGAATCCCCATACAACTTGTTTTCTTTAGTAATGTTCAGTAAAATTCTTATGAGCTATTGCCAGAGATGACTTGACGGAACGTTTTTTGTCCTGAGTTTGAGTAGAATTTTGTATCGTACGCCCTTGAACTAAACTCCTTCCTAGTTCCTCCAGTCCCCCTTTACTATCTCTGCACCATTTGGTATTTTTATTTTGACCAGACTGGTATCTGATCCACTGCACAAGTTCTACGTTGCATGCAATACAAATTAGGTTTTTAAAATGATAATTTAGAATTATAATAGAATTTAAAATGCAACAGCAAAAGGTAACCAATAAGTTTGGCCCGCTTGGGCATTGAAAAGAGGTCAATTGAACCATGGCTTTGTAAAATCGAAACCTCTGCTTAAGCATAAACTTACCACTCAACCGGGTATAAACTCCGGCTCTTCTTGATCTTGCGCATCCTTCGCCAAAACTTACCACTCCTAATTGACGGAAACGCCCGTCCGAGTCTAATTTCATGGCTGGACCTCCTGAGTCCCCCTGGCTAAAAATATTTTAAAGAATCATAATAATCATGTTAATTTTAGAGTTAGTATTAGTATAGGTATACATGCATGCAAAATACAGCCAGGCTAGATAATACTAAATCCAGTGTTAATTACCATGCATCACGTTTTTCTTCGCCGAACCCTGTTTCACAAAATAAGCTGTATAAACGATTATGACGATGGACGAAAGTTATTTTTAAACTCCTTCGAACCTTTAAGCATTGACGTTGAAGTTCTTTTGAGGTATTAATACGATAATTTTCTAGTTAGCTTACATGCGCAAAACATCCTTTCGGTCGTTTTATACTTTGCCAATTTTGAATCACAGAAAGTGTTGTTAACTAACGTCAAGCCTTCCAGTTTCTGTAATTTACGAGTCGTAGAAGCAGCTTTTTCATGAGTTTTTCCCCACCCAGCCACTACTACAGTGTCATTGTCAAACCTTTCATCAAAATCTGGAGAGAATGGGATGCAGATTGGAGTAGGCGAGGATGAATCTGTGAAATCTACGTTTCCGTCAATTTCTAGCAATGCAACATCGTAGTCGTAACTGACAATACAATGTGCACACAATGTATGAATACGTGTTTTAGTTGTTTTATGGGGGCTTTTGTTAAAAATTACTTAAGTATGCCATAAATATGTTTTATTAAACCATACTTGGTCCGATATAAGGGGTGCAAAATAACTTGCTTAATTTTAAACCGTTTTGAGTTCTCCATTTCATCAGTGAATTTGACCATATCCCAACCAGAAGACTTGTACCAGCCTCTTTGGCTAAATTATATAAAGTAGAAAACTCAGTTTAAAATTTTACTCCTCACATCATATTGTTTCATAAAGAATGTTTTTGTTTCACCCAAATTGAGCTTCAGAATCCTGATTTCCAAGAACAGTTGCGTCAAGCACGTAGGCGTTCAGGAGAACATCGTAATCAACTTCAGTGAAGTTTAAATTGACAAAACAGTGGCTAGCTAAAAGTATTTGAGAATGAAAATACATTCACTCCAGTTAATTGGGTGGAGATCTTCCAGTCCCAGTCCCTGAAATCAAATACTATACACGACATACACACGCACACACACTGACCTGTAACTAGCCACCTGTCATTGATCAGACTTGCAGCGCAGAATGGAGTTCGTTCTCCTTTAATCACTAGCGCTGCTAACCACGGGAACTATTAAAACATTTCTTATGCATTCAAGCAATTATCAAAAAGATGTATACATTTGTGACCTTTAATATATTGAGATGTAACCATACTTCGTTCTGACTGGCATCCTTTCCGCCAACAATACGTTCGTTGTAAACTGCATGTCCACAAACTTGAAGTAAGAATCCGGAACCAAAAAAATTACTTAAAAAAGCACTTTCTAATTAACTAAAAAATATGGATTATACAAATTTATTGAACGTACTACAATTACGTAGTATGGTGCGCTTGGAATCCTTGATTTTTGGGGTGAGCACGAGTTCTAATTATAATATTAAAACAACTAATACATATTTATTCCGTGTTGTAAACGTAAATTGTAAAAAAACTACATAATAAAAAAGCTAATAACATTCTCTGTATTAACAAACCATTCTCGGTAAGGCTATTTGATTTTTTAGTCTCGTTGCAAGTCACTTTACAGTTGAATCCAAACCCTTTATCTTGTCCATTCTTTTCATATTCAATGTATAAATCTCGACCTGGTTGATTACCAACAAGGTTGGTTACTTTTGATGAAGGGCACAGCTTTGCCTCTGAACCGAAACCGTCACTCACAATGAGGAATTCCTTATTACAGACGTTGGTTTCAGTTTCGGTTATCATTGTGGTTGGCTTAGTATTTGCAGGCTTGCATGTAAGGCTGGGGGAGCACTTTAAATTCCCCTATATAGAGTAAATCCATTTTCTTCATAATTTAATTGATCAATACTCATCGTTTGTTAAGGTATCTGACATAGACTGCTATTTTTTGCCATTAAGATTTTAGGAATATACATTTAATATGCTAACTATATATTACGTTTGTCAATATATTAGTATTTTGAAGTTAAATACCATAAACTGCAATGAGCAGCTAAATTTTTCGGGATAATTCTCAGTTTTGCTTAAATCAGGTGAAATGAACTCAACGGGTTTTTCTAAATCCACAGAAAACGACAGTTGACATTTACGTGGTGGTGAAGGATCGTCTCCATCCTTCGAGGGATTGTAGGAATGTAGCTTATTAAACGCACTTCGTTGTTCTTCAGATAGTTCATACCTGATTTCAAAAATCTAATCATAAGTAATGATAATTATAATATTACTTTCAACACCGTGATATACCTATTGTTTCCTTATATAGGTATTTATATATATTATGACCTACTGCGTTAGTTTGATAAATTTCATGAAGTGTAAACACTAGTACAAAAACTGAAAAGTACATTGTCACAAAGTTGTGTCAAAAAAGTCTGAAATTTTTATGCAGTCTCTAATTACGTCTCTGACTTGCCTGCGTTTTGTACTTTTCAGCAAGTAGTTAAAGTTATAATGAATGTATTAGTACCACCATTTTTAGTGCATAAATCAAATAATACCTATTGTGTAAAATTTGCATTGTAAAAACGGTGTAAAATCACTTCCAAATGCTGCATTTCCTTGAAAGTATAATAATGACAATTAGGTATTCCCAGAATAGTAACAAAGGCGTATACATAGTAGGTGTTTAGGATAGATATAGTAGTGCAACTTTCATTGTTTTGTTCATTTATAGTTATTTAAAATCCGTCATACGAACGTATTTAATTTAGAGAACGGGATGTATATACCAATTTTACATTAAGGGTTAAAATTATGACAATGTACAATGGTGTTGTTAAGTACATGTATTGTTAAATTTTTCAAAACATTAAAGATGCAAACAATTAATCATGTATTTGACTCTTATTTGCCATAAATAAATGAAAGCAAACGACCAATCTAAATTGATGGAATTGGCTAATCTTATGCTTAAAAATGTTGTAATTGGTCTTTCAATATGTTCTATCAACGATGAATTTAATGAATAAATAAGTGAACCATGTAAGAATGTAATGTATAGGTATAGCTTATCAAGGCATTATAAATGCTCTCCAGTTTGATACTAGCCGAACCTCAATTTATTTCAAGGATTTTTCATGCAGATACACATACAACATATTTGGAGTTGTAAATCTAATCTTATTTTGATTAAATTTATTTTTGCCAAAACCACTCTCATCAGTTGTCGGTTGTCAGATAATTAATCAGCAAAACTCTTTCAAATATTGAAAAGACACTTTGAATAACTATTAAGTTGTAAGTATACGTTAATGTCTTCGATATAGACTGGGAAATCCTCAGTCGTCACGTCATTGTCCCGCCCATTCTTCAGACACCAGAATAGTGGTAGTGGTATCAAAATATGTACAGAAAATAAAATTATTAGCAAAGGTAGTTGAAAAACTGAGACGGGACTATTTATGCAGGAGTTTGAGAGCTTTAATTCATCAAAGCTATGATTCATTTAATGAATTAACTTCAATGTTTTGTAAATGTCACATACAGTCAGTCAATTGGTTAACGACCTGCGGTGAGGCTGCTGTAAACTAGTTTGAAAGACTAGTGCTAACTCAGTGTACATAGTATATTTTGCTATTTTATTAAACGTCTTCGATGGATATATTAAAAGGTTTTGGTGCCCTGTTTTACGTCATAAGTCCTGCAGAAACTGCAGTTGAGCATTTAGAAGATGTGCCCAAGCCAAACTACATTTTCAAGGTGTGCTATTTACGAGTTTTTTTGTATGTAAAGTAAAGTAACCTACTTTTATTATTTTATCGTTAAATTTTCATATAGGCCATTCCATACATGGCGACACTGATAGCTTTGGAGTACATCGTTCAAATAATTACGAATAAGCGACGAACCAGAATAAATGATGGAATTACTTCGATTGCCACAGGATTATACATTTTAGCGAATGAGTGAGTGAGACCTTTAAATTAAATGTAAACTAAAATGATATACGTACCGTTCTCAGAGTTCTATAAAATGGGTGTACCCAGGTATTACTGGTAACTGCACTGGACAAAAATGCATTTATTTTTTGTAAATCGCATGACAGTATAGTGGCCAAAGGGGCTTATCATTACTTTTACATAAAAGTATACGAAAACTGGAGGGTAGTCGACCTGCCTTGGGACTCCCCTTTAACATGGTGGTTAGCGGCAATCGTTGTAGACTTTGCATTCTATTGGCTACACAGAGCCGCCCACGGTTAGAAAATTTAACTATAAAGTTGCTAACTTTTAGAAGGGAATCTTATATACTCGTAATTTTCAACGGTAGAAACAAACTTTCTCTGGGCACACCATCAAGTACACCATAGCTCCGAAGATTTTAATATTACAACAGCCTCACGACAACCGGGATTCCAGATTTGGTTTGTTGCTCTTCTGTATCTTCCTGTGGCGTTATTTGTGCCGCCACCTTTGTTTATTATTCATCAACAATTTAATCTACTATTCCAAGTTTGGATTCACACAGAAGTAGTAGAGTCATTAGGACCACTAGAATGGGTGCTTAATACTGCTAAACATCATAGAGTCCATCATGGTGTGTACAAATGTCACTTACATTTGTTAATGAAGCTGTGGTTCGATTGCTACAGCAGGATTGAGGTTTTGTGATTAGTGATATCGGTATAATTCTTAGGTAGCAATCGTTATTGTCTTGATAAAAACTATGCAGGATGGCTAATTATCTGGGATAGATTGTTTGGAACGTTTGAGGAAGAGAAACCAACTGAAAAGATTGTGTATGGCTTGGTGGAAGATGTTAAATCATTTAATCCGTTTTATTTACAGGTACGTTCACGATGTATCGATTTCTTAGTTTTACTTATTTTATTTACCCGTAATGATTTGAATTTTTGTCTAGTTCATGCATGTACCAAAAATTTGGGGTCGAATGAAATCCTATGATAATTGGAAGGATAAGATGTTTGTGTTGCTTAAAGGACCCGGTGGGGGAAATCCCATTAAATTTCTAATCGTTTTTTAAAACAATCATCGACCTTGAGGTAAATTTTAAGTATTCATTATGTGTGTATTATGTATTAGGTTGGACACCAGGAAAACCTCGACTTGGGGATCTCAATGACGTTCCTATTGTAAGGATAGTATCTTCTTCAATCTTTTAAACTTGAGCCGCTGCGGTAGAATCACTTCAGATTTTTAGAAGCTTTATTAATTTCATTCTCATTTGTCCTTTAGTATCCTGTCAGAGAAGTGTATGATGTGAAAATATCTACGTGGAGAAGCGTATACGCACTATGTCACTTCTCGATACTTTTGCACATGATAAGTGTGCTTGTTGTGGCTGTTGATGTAAGTTGTACACTTTCATATAGCTACATAAGCTATGATAAGATTATATGATTATTTTATTAATGGATTTCATAGAGCATGGGACAAGTGGCAGTGTTGCTGATGTTATTGTATATTCTATCATCTCTCACCAGCATAGGATTTGTACTTGAAGATAGGAGGACAATTGGAATTTATTCCGAAATTATTCGTTCAGTAATCACAGCACTCTTTCTACGCTTTGAAATACACCCTAGCTTTATTTCTGAAAACCAGAGATATTTTTATATGTATCTTGTAACAGCTTCTGCGTTTATTTGGCTTATTCCGCTCATAATCAGTAGTTTGAAACCATCTAAAATTAAACGTGTCGATTGATTTATGACCTTAATTCAAATGCGTATTTGTAAATAAAATATCAAAAGTTCAACGAATTCAATTCAAGTTTGTCGATTATATATTAATGTTAATGATTAAGACTTCTATGAATCCGTTAAAAGTGATTGATGTTAAATGGCTTTTGTACGGAGTCGAAAAGAAAAGCACTATTTTTATGACATACTTTTCATTTATGGCGTAAGTTGAGGTAAAGATACATAGAAATTCACCACAAGCAATTGGACATTTTGTTTTTTCAAGTTCTTGGCATATCGTACGTGCAACAGTTGGCAATGCAGATTGACGAAAGAATTATTGATCTTTCATCTAAAAGAGTCCAAGGTCACAGAGATTAAAACATGACTATATATGAACATAATTTTTCATTGTTAAGTAATAAAAACAGTGCAGGTGATAGTGGCAAAATATAAAAATATCCGTATCTTTAGTACTCCTTGCTTCTTCGTTTAGAGATCAAGACGCTTAGACTCGCGTCGGAGGAAATATGTCCGTTTTCATTTTCTAATACATGAATAGAATCTACGCTTGAAATTGTGCCTGCTGACTCACAGCGTCTGACACGACTGACTGAGACGTGGACGTTTTTGGCTTCTTGAATGTCATCTTTGGAGTTACCGCATCTCTCATTTGTCCCTCGTAGATTTACTGCAATTTCACTCCTTGATTTAGCTCTTGTAATTATGTAAGGATATTTAATTGGTTCCACTGGGGAGCTGATTCGTCTCTTTGATTTCTTAGTTTGTTCTCCAAAACCTGATTCTCCACTTTTTATTGACGACAATGGTCTCTTGCCCTATCAATATATTTTACAAGTTACGATTAGTTAATGCTCGAGAAAAACATATTTTTAATGTACCGCTGCATGTACATAAACTGATGCATCGTTTCCGCCTGGTGTAGATGAAACCGAAGATGTCAACCAAGAGGGAAGGTAGGTTGACAGATTTCGTTGGGTAAAGGATCGGACTTTATCGTTGAGAATGCAATGAAACAGAAAAATAAACATTCCCTGAAAGCAGTTAAACACAAATGTGATTGGATAAACTGCTTCATGTATATTTGGAACTTTAAATTGATATAACATTTTTTTCATTCAAACAAAATTCTAATAGTTTAACTCACCTGCGAAGCATTCAGAAGTGTGAAAATATACGCCGCGACGATTCCACTGGGTGATTTCATTAGTGTAAAGAAACCAACAACCCAAGTTAGCCCCAAAATTATTGTTAGAGAAATGCAGCCTTTAAACCATGTTCTATAAAACAGTATTATTTGAGTTTGGAGTATTAAATTCATCTGCATCATACATACAATTTAAAAGTTTACCGGTATGATCGAATTCTTCCCATCATAAACGTCGGAGAAAGCTTCTTGTTCTGCTGGAGTTGGTAAGCAGTTTTTAATGCAATAAAGAGAACAACTAAATTGACCTGAAAGAAGGATATTGAGTTTCAAATGTGGTATTTTTTGTCTTTTTCAATTGCGAAGGTAAGTACCATTGTGACAAGAGCAACGGGTGCCATAAAACTCCAAATGTAGGATCCGTCCAACCAGCAACTGCATTTAAGAATATAATATGTTAATCTAATGGCGGCATAAAATACAACAAAGATAAATAGGAAAAGTTTGAGCATTTGTGTATTCTTACTAAATATCCCCACCGTATGGCTTATCACCTTTCAAGTAACCTGTAAGAGCCGTGATGGCCACCAGTATCAATGGACTTCCGTAAGCAAACAATCCAAAATGCTTAATATAACTTCTTCCCGAGTCAAATACGTGAATAACCATTCTATACAACTGCACACCTTCAATCATCATCCACATAAAGGCACAAAGAAAAATGTAATGTGTTACAATAGCAGCCCCAGTACAAACGCCCTATAATGTGATAGCCAACAAAATCCAGCATTAAGATAGATCAGCATATTTTAGCTAACACAAATTTGCAGAGAAAAAGTCATGGAGCAACTGTTAAGGCCGCTGCAGTTTTTAGTCACCTCACTCATATCAAAGTAGTTTCGATCGAGAACAAACATAACCATCGTATTTCCAAAGAATAGACACAGCGATAAATTTTTTGTAATAGTTGCTCGAATCTTTTGCAAGCCGTTGACAGATGAGAGTAAAATGAAGCTTAAAACAAGAGCGATTTGCGATAATGGACAGAGGATGAGTGTTAACAATTCCAACGCGAACTGCTTTCCCTGTATTACAACAGTTAAAAATTGCAATTGTAAGCAAAACTTGAAACCATCCTGAAAATATATTGAAAAATATTAAAGTGTCATACAAACCACATATTTATGAACATCCATAAGTATTGCAAACGAGGTTAGGTGAGAACACTCGCAAACAGTTTCGAATCTGTTACTCGACACAATCTTGCATCCTTTTGAGGACCAGGAGCTAAAATGCGTTCAATCAAAAACTCTTTTGTACCTAAAACATAAGGGCATAAATCGAAGCAGGTATATTTGTATGGATATATTATACAAGTAATACTGTGATTTAGTATCCCAATACACGCATTGGGTACTTCCTAATACTGCTTTAGGCTTTTCTCCAGGATGTAATTTACGAGGGACATCCTGAGTTTCATCCCCCCATGCTTCTGTATCATGCTGGAATACTATCTCAACTCCTTTACCTTGAAAAACGTAAAGTTTATTTCACAAAGAACAATTTACATAATGTTCAATTCAAATTATTATTATGCATTTTTCCTTTTTCTCACCTGGAAAGGAAGGTTGGCCCTGAGTCATTTTGAAGTGTTTGGAGGAGACATCATTGGATGACACTGTTAATGAAATCAACCTGCCATTGATCAATTTAGTACTGGTCGGGTTTGCATTAGCGCCAGCTTCTAAACTAAAAGTATTGAAATGAATAATTTTGTTAATCATGATGATACTTTCCCCAAATCGAACTGAAAATATGCAAAAAATGATGTTCAGACTAACTTGCTATATTGTCCAGGCATGACGTAACTTATATAGCTGGAGTCAAAAGACATTCCCGCTATCGAAATTTTTTTATCTGGGACAATATTATGCCAGCCCCTTGGTAGTTTAATATAAGAGTCATACGTTGTACGATGTTTTACTGGAGGAAATTCGTAGCTACTATTAACTTCTATGTTTTTTTCAAACGTCTCGGCCAATAAAACAGAAATATGAGAGAAATCTGTAGAGTTTTGAATGAAAACTTTTTGATAAGAGCCTTGCATGACGACTTCAGTCAAATGGAAAAGAGACTCCTCAGTGTTCTCGAGAAGATTAGTAGAAAGAGACGACTTTGTTGAATCATTCAAATCCTTCCATGGATCATGGTACTGGATTAGAAACGCATTTAAATCAGCAGCCTTTTCGACAATCAACTCAAAATCGTTAAAATTCGCATAAAATTCTCTCGCCTTGGACAATGCCAAATCAACAAGGAAAGTGATGTTTTTTATTTCATGGCCAAAGTATTCACTGCTTGAGTTATGCTTTTGCGCGTTTTTGCATGCTTCAGCTAATTTGTCAATATATTGGTCGGCTTCTTTCTAATGTTCAAAGATAAACATAAAGCACATGAGCAAACAAACGATCATACATCAAGTTCATTCGTAAATCATTATAATTCCGCTGCAGCTAAACTTACAATGTTCTCGATGTGTTCAACTTCATTATGTTTATGTTCCAACCATGATGAAGAACAATTGGAAACGTCGGGTTGGGATGTCGCAAATGTTTCGTTTTGTGAGCAGCTCCAGAATGCAACTCCGACTGAATTCGAAGTTAATTTCCAACAAGGCTCAATTCCAACGCTATTTATGCACACACTCCACAAATATCCATATCTGTCCGTTGCACGACATTTACGGTTACTGGGGCACTTTGAGCTACCTGGTGTACTAAAAGATGTGGGTTTACGAGTACTGGTAGTCGTAGATGGGGATGTGGTGGTACGTTCCGATTCATTTGATGGCTTCGTAGTAGTTATGGGCGTTAGAGTGGTAGTTGTTACGGGCGTCGTTGTTGTAGGTTCTGGCGTGGAAGATATCAGTGTTGTTGAAGAGTTAACACTGTCATCTGTTGTACCCGTAATATCTTCAGGTGTTGTGGGCTCTGGTTCATACCCTGGATCCTCACAGCCAATCTCAGAACTCAAACATGGGTCTGAGGTTGTCACCCCACCTTGACTTAAACATTTACTTCCTTCCGAGTCATCCACACAATAAATCGTAGCAAATAATACTCTGTCCAGTTCGAGTCCACCACATATAGCAGTTGAATTTCCAGGACACGGAACGTTGCATTCGTGCGAATTTGTGGGTATAAACCTTTCTCGGATATTTTCATTTACACACCTACAGATGCATACTTGTTGACCGTTATACTCCCACCACGTTAGCATCGCATATGCAGTCGGTTCCCGAATTCTAATTCCCAGATTACTAGCAACATATGAAACATTTCTTCCGCAATACTCAGCACATTTTGACGGGCTATTGGTAGGAAAGTAGTCAAAATCTGGATGAAAATAATGCTTTTCGCAACCATATCCCATCCTTACATCACACTTTGTGCATGACTTTTCCAACACCACCGCCTTGGTGGGAACTTCATGGTAGTATACGTCTGTTTTAGTTTTAGGAGACTGTTCTGAGTCTTCAAGTCTTGCTTGAAACCGGGTAACTAATGAACTACAATCATTGCTTCCAGGTGATCTACAGTACACAGAGTAGGCTAAATTTCCCCCGCATGAGTTCCTCGGTGTTTGATGATGAGGGGCAGAAGGGTCATAATCTTTTACTGGACAAGGGATGTTACAGTACCTGTCGTCAATCAATGTCGAGTTAAAACCGAAAGTGGTTGAACATGCACATTGTCCGCCCTTTAGAAAACTAACTTGATAATCGTTCGCCTTAAAATGCATACGAAAACAAAACATTTTCAAAGTATCTTAAATCAA
>JAHZNA010002151.1:0-16165 GCA_027743935.1 Sinodicranocentrus sp. ZH6
TCTCAAGTTTTATTTTGCAAATCGTATTTCATTGTAAAATACCAACTACGATTCATCTATGTCTGTTATTTATTCTTACTTACAAAAAGCCTACAGGTATAAAATAACAGCTATAGTCAGGGAAGAACGACAATATCGAACGGAAGCACAATTTCCACTTTACTGGAAAGGGAGTACCACTTGGAGAATACAGCTTATTGTTCCAAACTTGTGTTCTTCAGAATGCCGTCACTTCAAATTAATGATGAAAGTTGAGGTCTCCAGAACCATATTATGTTCATGTTTGTGTGGGTTGTTAGCGTCAAAGAAGCTAATGATGAACACACAACGCTTGTGCACTTTGATATATGAGTTATAGTTATTCAACCGTACTTGTTTTGAAGTTTACGAGCCCGGATGGTATATCATTACTTACCAGAATAAGGACAGTTACGCAGAAACTCTCGAACATGATATGACAGGAAGAAGCTCCTCAGGTAAATAATTCATTACTTAGCGGTTCTGAAGTTATATTTGTCTGTGAAAATGCCCTCAGTCATGTAATTATTTAGTTTACGACGTGTTTAAGTTTAAATTTCATGAATCATTACTGTTTTAAAGTGAAAGTCATGTCAACTTGAAAGCTGCACTAATTTTACACCAACTCTTGAAGCTTGCCTTGCTCTGGACTGGAAGATATGGTCGTATTTTTTGTTTTACATAACCTCATGTCTTGAAACAGTAGTTGTCTTGAAGTGGGCTAAGCGATAGGTATCTGTGGGAGTTGTAAGGGAACCTTAAAAAAAAGCGCAAAGGGCGTACAATTGTTATGCTAATTTTGTTAAATTAGCTTTTATCGAATTTTCCTTTTGCGTACTTATCCAACGTTTATATTTAAACGCATTTGTAACTTTCATGTTAATACGAAGTCAATGGTACTTCAGAAAAAATATTAACAAAGAGTGCTTTAACCACAACAGAGTATGATATTAAATTTCCCCTTAAGCGAAGTGCAGTCATACAGCTCCACTCATAATAGCAATTCTTTGTGGATGGCAATCTTTTAACTTTGTACATTCGTTATTTCGAGATGTTTTTTGAGAAAACTTACAAAGATCAAATACGCGGAATGCAACCGTTCTGTTTTTTCAAAGGGATTCACTATCAGGTCCTTTCAGTTACATAAGAACTGCTCGATTATTTTTGAAAAGTCTACTATTTGCTCTTTTCTTTTCATTTTCAGACTGCTTGCAAGCGTATTATACTCGGATGTACATATATTTTTATGTATTTTCAATTTAATACTCCAATCACATTCATGTGATATATAGGAATTCATCGCGGCGACTGAAATAAATGGACGAACATGAGTTTTCACTGGAATTTACTGTTTTATGACCTATTTCTTGTCTTTGATGTCTATGATTTATCGCTGATGCCTGTTAGTTGAAAAAGTTGCAGCAACATATTTGCCTAAGGACATCCTGCTAAAAGACGTCAGTAAGAAATGAACAAGGTTTGTAAAAGCGGCTTTTCAAGTATCCTTCTCTGAAGTAGACATATGCCAAACGCCAATCTCATCTCATCTGTGCGTACATAGCGTTTCATAACTCCCTAACACCTGTCAAAATGATCTATTTAGCAATCATTCTGCCAGCAACAGTCAACGCCTCCGGCCCAGATAAGTGGGTAACCCTTTTTCAAATATTGCATTTATTGTACTTTATATCACTAGGCTTTCTCTAAATCCACCCTTCCCGAAAGTGATCCGTACTTCTTTTACCTTACTAAGAACAATGCCAAAAACAGAGAGAAGGAATTGAAGAATAAAAATGGGTCATGCATGTTTTTGCACATTTTGAATGACAGTCAGCCGACACTTTGGCAGAAAACATTTACCTTTAAAAGATTTCTGAGGCGTATGAAAAGTATCAAGAGAAAAGTCCCGTATTCACAGAATATGAAAGCCCTCAAAGATAAAAAGCATGATGAATATTTCAAGTGACCAAGATAACTGCACGGAATCCATTTTATAAATGCACCCTACTTTCGCCCTAAAGTGATTGTGAATGACGGATTCTCCGCACGTATTTCATACTTTTTTCTAAAATGTAAAGGATGAAAATTCACATTTGAAATTCGTTGTCTATTATAAAGCACGAGTGTGGTGCATGCTTCAACAGTTATTTTTCCTTAATTCAACCTAGATTTTACTGGATTTTACATGCTTCCGTACAAACAATAATGTTTGGATGATATCAAGGTACTTGAATACAAAAAATTCTACATCTATAATATATTTTTGAAATTTCGTTTTTAAAACTAAAGTTAGTACACGTATGTTATATATTTCATTTCGTATTGAAATTTTAAAATTTCAAATGCAAAATATGACAGCGAAGTGCTGTTCGCTGAAAATATGAAGTAAAGTGAGTTGGGGTGTTATGATATTTACTTGCAAGTTACATGGCTAACATTTCATACAGTTATATCAGTGACAAGGAATAAGGACATTCGTAATGTTTGGATGGTGATGGTGACCTATCTGCGACATAATAGTATCGCACAATAGCACACACTATACGCTGGCATATCTGAATAGGTTAGGTACCTATTCAAAAAAGCGTTTAAGTAATACCTATGTATGAGTATTTTCCGTTTGCAGAAGGTTTATATTTCCATTCAGCTCCGTATTTTTAGGAGATGTCTTTTACTTAAGCATTTCAGCATTATGTGAGCAAACTTAAATTTTTTGGGGGAAAGAGCTCACATAGTCTACTTCATGTTTACAGTAATAGACCAAGAAACTCCAGCTCAAACTCAAAGGCAAAGTATTTTATTTATTTTCCCAGTCTCACTCCACATACACATTCGCCGTTGGTTTCCCGAAAGGTCTCACAATTGGAACAAAATGGGTCATCAGATGAATACATTTTTTATTCCAAGGATTTTAGATAATCTTTGCCTTTGTGTTCTAGTTTCGCCAACTACTATGCATCATTTTATCAAAACATCAATTCTACAAATTCTTTGTCGGACAGCAAAAACAACAAAAATTTTTACAACCACTGTTGGCGAAAAAAGGAAATTTACTGACTGGAAACTTCATTTGCTATTTTTCTTATATTCATACGTTCTGTATTCATCGTAAAGTTAGAAGTAATTTTTTTTGCTTAGTGTGCGGAATAAAGTTTGTGTCTTTAGTGTAACTTTAGCTTTGTAGGGATCATTTATGCAAGCAAAAAACGAGTGTATGTGAAAGCAACCGAACACCGTTAGCTTTGTGTTTGTATATTTTAAAAGCTTCCGCCAAGGGGAAAATTAATTTAAGGAAATCATTTCCTGTGTTAACTGAAGACTGCAGGCTTTCAAGGAGCGTGTGGTGAGAGTTGAGATTAAGAGAGTGGTATCAAATTTTCCATTCGAGTTGCAACAATATTACACATACGTAAACATAAATACCGCAAGAAGGCACATAACCTAACAATACGTGTATGTTCATCGATGCATGAGACTCGGTTTAATTTTTTCTTATCAACTAAATTTTCACCATACGCTCCCATTTCTACTTTGAAGAAAAACTCCAGCTTAACAAAATCGTGGTATGAGATGAAGGAGAAATAGAAAATTTAATTTCTTGCTGAGATTCTCTGCTTGGATGAACATGATCTCAGGGAATATCATCTTATCATCTAAAGAAGTCCCTTATAATTCACATTAAGTATCTATCTATGTAACCTGTGGTAGGGGATATAACATGAGAGTATTTTGTTGTATACCTACATGCATTATACATAACACGTATGAAAAGATGACTGAATTCTACAAGGAGGGAAATTTCGTTATAAAACACAAGTTAAAGTGAGGCGAGGATTAGGTTTCGCTTCCAACTAGCTTTCCTTTGGAATATATGTATACTTATATACAGAGTTACTATAAGAGATCGCGCGGTCGCGCAGAGATCTGTTAAGTCCCACACACACTGAAAATGAAGTTCTACCGCAATGCCTATTATTGAGAGTGGTTAAAAGTGGAGGATTAGCGAAATTAAAGAAATTACATAAAATTTCCATTTTCGTTCTCAATAGTACCACTATTATAACAAATAGCAGCAGAAAATACTTTTCACATCTTAGATTGTTGTACGTTTTCGTAATGATTTGAATGTGTAGTATGAATTTACAAAGTTGGTGAGAAATCGGGTTAACAAAAAATGGAGTTATGCCTAAACTTAAGCGGAAGTGCGGGGATGGGACTTGAGTAAATCGACGGATTGGGCATACTCATGGACTTTTGTAAAAGTAATCCAAAGGTATAAATATGTGATAAAAGCTGACTACATGTGCAGTAATTACTGCAAATTTATAATGATGCTCGCAGCTGTATTTGTATTATACAAGACCATACACCACAGCACAATAAACAGTTTGTGCAGGAAATGAAATATTCTAATTAAGGATAGAGACTTCTGGAATCCATTCATTATCTACCAACTGCTTCGTGTCGAAAAACGAAGCGTGAAATGGTTATATTTACACTACACTACACGCTCGAAATACAAGTTTGTCCGAATTTGGGGTCAACGCCATCCTTTTTGCGTTGTATTTTTTCTAAACCGGAAGTCACATTTGTAGATGCTTGAATCAATGAGCCTTTCCTGAGAGCAAAATCTAGATCGCAGTAAAATGATAATGATAAGGCATTATTAAAGTAAAAGCATTTTGCTCTAGATGAATGCATACATATTTATATGCACCCCAATAACTAGTTTCAATACTCTTTCCAGGAAATTGAGATTATTTTTTAAACTTGTTTTTTCTCTGCGACTGCACTTTGTCATCTTCACTGATTCAGAAATTACAACTTACTCACACTACAGAGTCCCAGAGTTAAATACGGTTGTTTACGGCTGACTACTTCAGTAGCTTTGAGTTTCACTAATGACTTCCACCTATCCACCCGTACAATCATTGTATGTTTTTCATTTAGGTGTAGGATCGCAGAAAAACAAGTTCTTTATCAGGATCTACGAACTTATAATGAATCCCCTTTGATGAACTTTCGGATGCGAATGCAAAACACTTCGAGGACAGTAAATGACAGCTTGAACTCTATCTCCACAGAGAGCTTAGAGTCCGCTTACTCTACATTTTGAAAAGACCTTGCATCAAATGCGAATAACGTCTAACTTCTAACGAATGCAATTAAATACAGAGGATTTCATTTGCAGTGAATAACAGAAGGTAAACATGGAAGGAGAGCCCCACAACTAAATTCAATTCTGTGGATATTTTGACTATCTCTCTCTAACTCTCTAACTGAAGTATTAACACTGCAAACAAAAGTCATCAACCTTGACCTAAAAACCATTAACAGTTTGCTTTCGTTCCATCATTTGCTAATTAATCTAAGTGTTCAGCATAAATTCCAAAGATAATAGTGATTGTTGACTGCTGGTAAACAATTAGGTGTCTTCTAATATTGCAAATTCTACATCGGTTTTTCGCCATCTCAGAACTCTAATGAAATTGCTTTACCCAAATCATGCATATTTACACTCGTTTTACGAGGGAGGTGCGAAAATTTGAACAAATCGTGTCATCTAGTTAAGCATACTAATCAAGAAAACGGCTCTCCACAGAGCTATAATTTTATTCCCTAGTTTCCTTCCGTTTACATAACCGCCTACCACCCTGACTAACAATACTGCATACCAACATCTTTTCTACCATATCACTATCACACCTCTCACAAAATGGGCAGAAAACCACTTTGGCCAAGGAAAAATGATACTGATGAGGGTATTTTGTGGTGTGCAAGGTAGCATATTATTATATATAAGAAAGCACTTTAATTAAGCAAAAGGAGCTCAACTCCAATTTTCCTTTTCTTACCAGCCAAAACGACCCTTGTCTCTCTCAAACCAAAACTTTTCCACTTTTCCTCTTCAACAATGAATCACTGACGGACGGAACCTGGGAGATTTCTACTTAATTTCTCTGCTGCCACTTGTAAGGATACTTTCTCTGTAGGAAATCTCATCGAGACAACACGAAAACGACATTGGCAGAGATAAATATACCTTCCTTCCAAAAAATCACGAACTAGAAAATGCCGTACGTTTTACACGCTCATCAACTTTATGTACATGCTTCTGTACGTGTTTTCTTTTCACTAGAGCATTAATTCCTAAATGGCTAACCAAGAACTGGATTTTTCAAGAAATATCCCACTAGACTGGGAAGCATCAATGGCGAATGAAATCTGTAAAGTAAATCGGTATGAAATCCTACTGTTGTGTAGCTGCTGCCAAGAAGCAAATGAATGTAGGCTAACTGCTATATATATGTGGATGTGTAAAGATAACGAATAAATTCACGGAACAAGCCAATATCCAGGTAGTTAAGTGGAATGGCATCATGGAGAAATCCTTTTTTTCCCCCAAAAGTTGAATAACATATTTCCTAAAAGAAAATGATCGCCTTTTTTCCCATCTTCCTTCTACACATGCATGTGCATGAACATGTTGAGTATTTTGCAAGCATTTCTCACCACTGATTCCCTTTCCATTCATTCACGAACTCGACGAACTGAACACTTGAGATAATGGACTGATTCACTAATTACCAATGTTCTGAAAGTAAACGACAGTTACGTTTGTACAAACCCTGCAACTAAGCTGATTGTAAGTTGAGCTATGTAGAGCAACTTCCATGATGCTAGCACAATCCCGAATCCCAACCCAAACCAACATGTATGGAAGTTAATAGCCAAGCTCCAAATTTTTCATTATGTATTAATTCTCCGTATATGCATACTGAAAGAGTTCTCTCATATGGCGTGAAAGTGTAAACGTGAATAAAACATGAGATTTAGTATTTTCCTCATTTTGCCATGTATGGACACCATCCATGAACCAAAACGGCAGTTGCCGACATACATACTACAACTACATCCTATTGCAGTACTTGATTTTTTTGAGATTTGCAAGCAGAATGTTTGTATGCAACCCTTTTGCAGACCAAGCATAAAACAATTCTGTTATGTGAAGTCTTTAAGAGCAATCTGCGTAAACGAGAAAGTAGGTCGTTTTCAATAAAAAAAAAGCCTAAAGTGTCTGACTCTCTGGAGTTGTAAAAGCTTTTTTCATCTTCTTTTCCCCCAAAAACACATATGGTGTAAACTTTTGAATATTTCTTACCACCTTGAAAACATTGTTTAAATGTATATATTTGCCTTTTAGGGGAAAGTGTACATTCATTTTCCAGAAAATGTCTTTCATGTTTGTCTAGTTGAGGGCAGAGGAATCAAGGAGTGGAAATAATCGTACATTATTCACATTCACAAGCTGACGTCTCCAAAAATGAGTGTGGACTCCATGGAGCACTTTTTGTCAGGGGTGTTGGTGTTGGCATGTAGGTCAACTGTAAGCACGATACAAAAAGCTAGCCATAGGCTATAATGAAGCAATGGGAAAAAAGATATCTTATTCCGCTAAGCTTAGCAATAGGAGTGAACTGTGGCTGTGCAACACTCCGAAGTACCCGGAACAACTGTCAAGAGTCAAGTGGGGGTTTCTCTTTCTTATTTAATGTGGACATTACAACACGGCTGCACAATATTACCACGAGCGCAACATACAAAAACCAAATAACCACTACCACCTTCTTTCAAATTTTTATACAACTTTATCTGTATTCAAAAGAACTATTAGTATTAATGGATTTGTCCTGTAGAGTCAACAGTTCCACATTTACAACAGACGACTTCCCTTTCTCGGTTTGTAAAGTATTTACTTCGTTCAAGCATCAATAATTGACATGGAAGTAGATTCGGAATAAAAGTATACAAATTATATCATTTTAAATATACATCCCTATCTCTGATGCAAACTGCAATACCCATGATCTTCTCACAAAGAACGGATAAATCTACTTCTAATAGTATTTTCTAGTTTTAACGTTATCGATTTACATATATACCTTATCGATCCACATACCTTTCCAACTCAGATACTCTTCATGGCCTTCTGCAGGAATTAACATTTACCCAACATGATTCCACAACTCCACGCCATAAATTAATTGAAAGTAAACAACCAGGTCAGGAAAGTGAACTCGGCAAAAGTACAGTTGTTCCCATTTCAAACCGGATATTAACTCTCTCTCTCTCTCTCTAAACTCCCTCCCTCTAAACACCGTTATATAATTCCAGTAAAAAATAAACGGGTCTACAATAGAAAATTATAGGATGTAATTGAACTTTCACGGTAGAAAACAAACAACACCGCCATTAACTTTACCAACTTGTTTGAACTTCCAGATTGCAAGAGGACATAAGTGCACAATAAACTTCTCTTAAATCATAGTTTACGGAGAGAAAAAAACGGAACCTATGAGGTTTCTCTCGAAACTTGTCTTCCGTGTGGAAACCATACAGTTATGCACGAAAAAAGTGTTTTTACAACTTCCTCCTCCCAGCAAGCAACAACTTGTGTTGACTATTTAAATTTTCATTCGTATAAATGCCTACCTTCACGTTTTAAATTTGCCGCTGTGTTTCTTTTTCTTGCGTGCACACGCAAAAGGATGGAACGGTGTTGCTCACTCGAACTGTTATGGACTGACATTTTGATGGGAGAGCAGAGCAACTTAACTGTTTTCATACTTGACTGTAGAACAAACAAACCTTGACTGATATCCTTTTTATTTGTTCTGTTACACTTCTGTTTCCGGAAGATACACACAGCTGAAGAAACTTGCCTTGGTGGAGTGTATTTTTGTTGTTCCAAGCCACTCTTTCTGTTCCGTCTCTGACTGAACCTAGAAAAATCTTCTGTACGAAGAAATCTCAAAAGGAAGTGAATCCTCTACTGAGAAATTGTGAAGTATATTATGCTATGCTCATTTTGTGTAATAATGTTGTCATTCCTTGAGCCATCGTAAAAATTTCTGAGGTCACTGAATAAATAGGTGCAGTAGTGCAACGGTATTCCAACTCAAGAAAAAATATGTATTAATGTGTTTTAAGATATCATCCGCAGTTGCCAATTGCTAACATGATCTCTGTTGTTGGTACAAAAGTGCGAGCATAATAAAGGAACTTAAATTATCACGCAGCAGATGCAGTTCTACGAGTATCACGGCTGACTAACGTAATCGAAGGAAGATTGGTACACATGCTACAAGAGAAAAATTAACAAGACCCTCGGTCCACATGATGAATGGTTTGACTTTGACTTTTGTAGATCCATCATGCGAATGTGATGATGATAGCTGTGTGGAGGAATACGATAAAGAGGCTAAAAAGACTAAAGGACATTTTGTTGCGAAACAACAATGAGCTGAAGGTTGCTCTCGGTTAAAGTGTGTGTATAGAGATCGTAGTAGATGTGGTCACCACGTCACCTTTGTTTGGCTGTGCGAGGAATTGAAATGTTCAATATTACAATTAGATAGAGAGGGATACTTGTTTCTCAAGTGGTAAATATTATAGAGTGGGTAAATGGTAAATGAGTATCTTTTTGACGCGAAATATTGGCTAGTGCAGCTAATTTCCATTAAGTTGATTGTTTAGGCATTGTATGGAGATTAGATTTGCTAGCCTTACACAACTACTGGCCTTCGTATTAAGAATGACATTTAAATATCATAAATTACAAGAGTTTTTTGGTTATTGTAATGTAATATTGTGTGATACACATAAAATAAATTGCTCTTTATGTCTCATCTTCGATGCTAAATAGTGTGATCCTGGAATGTAGTTAGTTGATTTATTACTTTTATTGCTTACTTCAATATTCTAGTACTGCCAGCATTTTATCAAATTTAGGCTAATGTGACATTATGATTGTATGACACTTGGAAAATTATGTGAATGCTTTTATGTAGAAAGATGTAGAGCATAACTATATATTTTCCCACTGCTGCATAATGCGCTCATATTTAAGAACGATCAGAGGAATCCAATATAATACTGGTAGAAGAGGAAGTGGTGGTATGGAGTATACGTCAACATTTTAAGTTACTTTCACAAAGACTTCGGAATGTAATTTCATCGTATTTATATCTTTCAGAACTACATAAATTAAATGACCAAATATAGGGGAAGTGAGTAAACTATGCAATAAATCTAGAGGAATGGATGCAGTAATGTGCAATAATGTGTATGCACTACTGGCATCATGCTTTCAGCTGATCAGGAAACGGGTTCTGGTTCATAAAATTTGAACGATGCGAAGTAATAGTAGATTTCATTTGAAAGCTGAGTTTCCTCTCTACGTAAATTCCCTAGTGGAGTAAACAATACGAACGGAGGAGGAGGAAAAATCTAAATTAAATATTTCAGCTCATCTAAAATCGTTGCATTCATGCGATGATTCAATATTTCAGCAAAACTTATTAAGACAGGGCAGTAAGTGAATGTAATGAAAAACCTATTTCCCAAATAACACAATCCCAAGAAAGAACCAAAATGGATGTACTAAGGTATATGTGTAAAGATACGGTGGGGTATGGTGTATATGCACTCTGATACTACTTAACGTCATATTATTGTCTATCATGAAAGCCATTGGCATGTCGCCATCGTAAGCATGCAGACAAGTATGAAGACGCTCAGATGAAATATTACATCAAAATTGTGTAATCACCGTTTTTCCTCTATTCATAACCTCACGGTGGTATAGTGGCATTATATATTATGACGACATGACGAGTACTTACAGTCGAAATTCCCCCTAAATTTATTTCTCTTCCATCAAAAACACTCAGAATGACGAGCTCCCATTCCTCCTCATCTTTTCTTTTTGCATTTTAAGCATTACTTTACGGGCTTTTCTACAAGACTTTGCTGACTTGAAGAGATGAAACGAACTCTTGGTCCGGAAAATGGAAGCAAGAGGAAAAGAGAAATGTAAAATAAACGGCGCAATGGAAAAACGAAGCCATCACGAGGCTCATTTCAAATTTCAATAGTCTTATCATGAGGAATATACAAGACCTGAGTGGGGTATCATACACAAAATACATTCAACAACTGAGAACGTTAAATGGGACAGATCCATATAGTCTACACGATATTTCTGGAGAGCACTGCAGAACGGGTGGTCTAAATGTAGTAAAATTTTAGTGCTCAATATACCATGCAAATGACAGGAAAAAACTGCCTCACGCTGCATTTTCCCTCTTTAGGCCACATTGCATTGCCACATGCTTGCTGTCATAAAACTGACCGAATCCTTCCTGTAGCTTCCTAAAGATGTAAGTGAAAAAGAAAATCTTTCTATACGTTCATATGCTACGTATGGAATTACTATATTGCAGTCTGGAACTGGAAGCCTATAAAAGAACAGGCACTGTATGAACTGCAATGCGAGAAAGACTGAAGTGAAGACTCATATCATTTTATTTTCCAGAAACTATCACTTACGTTCCGGTTCCATTTGAATGACATAACATCTAGAAACTATTCCATTAAATAATCTGGATGCAAACTGTCAGAAGCAGAGATGAAGCGGTTGGCACTGCACAATTGCCTTGTTGTAGCCGCAATGCAGTGAAGTATACAGAGGTAATGTTTAATGTGATTAGAACTGATCAAAAAAATGAAGCTAACTTACGTTGATTTTGATTACAGGGTGTTAAACTCATTAGAGTGAAAGGTATTGTAACTGTAACTGTATCTACGTGCTTCTTCGCGACCATACGTCGGTTTTCAAAGGTTGAACAAATGAAACTGGTTTCATTGTAACGAAACTGGGGGTTGTTATTGAAAGAGGTTTCATATTCATGACATAACGATGCAGATTTCAGATTCAGACCCAAGCCAAAGCGAGAACGCTTGGATCTATTGCAAACTTATTTTATTTCTTGTGGTGATTCAAGCACGTGCGAATCGTTATGACTTCATTATATTCTAAAACTAGACACTAACATCTAAAATATTCACAGTTTAGAAGTATGATGCCTCCAATAATCCACAATCATAAAATCTGTATGCATGGTAGTTGTACTGCATTTGCGAAAATCGAGGTTTTTATTACTTCAGCTTCCGCATCATGTTTAAGGCTATGTATGTAGTATGTATGTATGTATGAGGGGGGACGGAGCTGTAGTTTTGTATACCACAACTCCTGCCGACGAATCCATATATGTATGTAGTAAGATTCTTATATATATTTATTTATATAGTTAGCACTTAGCACATCTAGTACAGTACAGTAAGTGCACTTCAGGCAGGGGGAACGTGTGACAAAATTCATTAATTTAATACCATTTGCTACGGTTTGTTAGTATGTTTGACACAAACAAGAAGCCAAGAATGTATATGATTTGCTATGTCACGCCGATTTTGGAACCGTAGGTTAAGCCAATAAACGTAGACTCAAGCATTATAATCAGAGATTTGAAACCAAGCCCAATTAACAATTCTACAAAAAAAGAAAGAAAACAGAGCCATTTATCTCATGGCAGGGCTAAATTGTAAATAGCTTTACGGCTAATGTACAATGTACGGTGAAGCTGAAAAATGAAAAGATTTAAGAATAATTATGAATGACGGTTAATAGCACGATGTACTTTTCCATTCATGCTTTGAATAATTTAAACTCATAGCTTAAAGTTACTTTTCCCAAGGTTAGTGTTAAGTTTTATCTTGTGAAAGTAAAATAAATTGCAAAAGATATTATTTTATGTTGAGCTGAGGTAAATGAATTTCTGAGATAACGTACTTGCACTATCCTCAGACAGAAATGTTTACATAATTCTAGCGATAGGAAAGAACTTAAAAAGACATTTACTGTTTGCAGATCATTTGAATGCATCCTGTCAGGGCATTGTGAAAGAAAAATTACATGTGGACTCACACGAAAGAGCAAACCGAGAAAATTATGCTCCGCGACAGAGCAGCAGCTGTGAGTGAATTAACTCGGAATAAACCAACCAAACACAAATAACATTCATCTTCTCTACAGCATAGCACAGCAAGCTATAAGATACAGACGAATGAGAATGGTATAAAAATCCATAAATTACGTGTGCACCAACAGAAAATTCAAATTACATTTCCGATCCACTCGCATTTTGAAACTGACAGGAAGAGAGCTCACAATCAATTTTTACTCCCGGTAATAGCGTTGTAAATAAATATGTGACTACACTACAGAGTTTTGAACCTGTTGCAAGCTATTTCTCACTCCCACTCAAGTAAATTGAGATGAGAGGTTTTCTTTTGCTGTCAAATTCCTGTCTTTGTGGTGACTATAATGTCAAGACAAGCCTATTTGTGTGTGCTTGCATTACTTTTTTTGCATTTCTTTATGGCACTTTCAGCTGACTATTCATTCACTTATTCCATAGTCTACATAAAGGCTTCCAACTCATAAGTGAAAACATATACACACAGACAAGAGTGCGTATGCCCTATTTAAACATATATATCTTGAAAGATGGCCTTTGGGGGGTAAACCATGAACAGACGAATAGGGAGCATTTTCGGAATGATTTAGCACTCTTAAATTGGGACTGAAGTCTAGTGAATCGAGACAAAACTATAAGGCTCACAAGAGCTGGTCTCTAGGTTTGAAATGAATTGTGAGGTTAACAGAGCCGACCGACCTCCTGCCTTCAAAATGTCAACTGCCGGATATCTATAAAATTGCTATTTCCTTTAATGGCGAGGTGGTTTGTGTTCTACCAGCATTTCTCACCGCAATGGCAAGGCAATGTGGTGGTTGCGTATCTCGACTTCCATCTCCTCTGTTACTTGAGCTGGGGAGTGGGATTTGTTTTCTTCTGGTATTTTTGGACCATGGAGTTAATACTCTTTTTACCTAAAAGTATAGGAGTATTATACTATACTCTTTGATATTATACTCCACCACTAAGAAATTCCTACTCTCTTTGAAGGTTCACGTTTTCACCATGATAAAGTCATGAGCGAAAGAATGTTCGTTAGCTGTAGTTGTTGAAAACTGCATTGTAGATATCTCGTCTACAATATTTTATATTGCGTGCGTATTCAATATTTTATATTGGTTAGAACATAGAACACTATCTGTCGAAATACTAAGGACTCTTCGTTTAGAGGTGCGGTACACACTTGTCTCAAGACTTAATTTTATTTATGATCCTTTCTCTGCTCTGTCTCAGCTGGCTAAAAAATGAAAGGGAGCAGAAATAGAAATTAAGAAAATTTCTGCTTAATTGATGTCGTTGTTGTAAAGCTTCGTCAGCTGCATAGCATCCAAAATTGATTTCCTTCATACGCTGCAAACATTATAAGTTTATAAGTGACAAGTGAAACGGAAAGAGTGGAAGAAAAGGGAAATTAATTTCTATCGTCACTCCTAAACTTAATTTCCTTCTTATGAATGGGAAATTTTATTCATTGCGACCGGATCTAGCTTTCACAGTGAACTTATATCTTCTTATAAGCGAACAAGCTAAGGGTAAAATACAATTAAGGCATTATTCGGCAAACTTTTGGATTCGTAAAGTTGTATGTGAACTTGTAATTTTTTATTCAAGTAAACGCATTTTATGTGCTTTTTCACCATTCGCAATCATAAAAGCTGGCGCAGCACAGCTTCCTTATTATGAGCCGTAATTGAATAAAGAAGGTAAAAGTAAAAGAAATTGAAATGCCGTGAGTTGTGACATGAATGTCAAGCAGCTTGTGACTTTGTCAAACTTGATGCCTTTTCCTATTAACAACATTTGCAAATACTCTGCTCAGCTTCGGCATGCAATACACTCGCTTTGCTAAACTTGGCTGGGCTTCCTGTCGACCATATGTGGCAATACAAAAGAAGCCTTTTCTGCAATGCCTTTTACGGAGGAGTGTGATAAATAAGAATTTCTATCCTGCACACCAATTTATGTACACCTAAATTAGACAAAGCACTGTATTTCGATATGAATTATTTGAGAATGCCTTGCCTGATGAATAGAGAAGTTGTAAAAAAGGAAAACGAACATTTGACAGCCTGACAAATATTTTAGTGTTATGAAAATATTGCCACTGAGGACTGAATTGAATTGCAGATTTGTCAAAATTGATTTGAAGATGGATTTATAAAATGTCAAAACGATTTAGTCCCCATCCCCATCTCCTACTCAAAATTCAATTTTTATTAAGTGAGGAATACATTCGGAAGAGGCATTATTATACATGTGTTTGCCTTTCGTTAGAGAAGTTTCACGAGGAATGCTAGTTCCTTTTACCAGTGATCAGTGATTTCCTTGGACAGTAATTGTCATAGTATAACATCCCACACTTTCAAAAGTCTTCTATCACGTTCCATTAATTTNAGTTTCACGAGGAATGCTAGTTCCTTTTACCAGTGATCAGTGATTTCCTTGGACAGTAATTGTCATAGTATAACATCCCACACTTTCAAAAGTCTTCTATCACGTTCCATTAATTTTATTTTCGTCCCCCAGTTGACTTGTATCACCATGAAAAGTTCGTTATATCAATAACTATTCCCAAGTCTTCGTATTCTGAACGTTTAAACTAAATTAATCAACGCGTAAGCATGAATTGCATTAAAATGCACACAGTGTGGAAGATGAAGTTACGTCTAGACCGATAGTCTGCTTCTCTTAGGACATAAAATAATAGGATAGTATTCTCACCCCGCGACGCATTCCTCAACGTAATAGATATTTTAACAATCAAAACGATGGAATGCTTATTCGGAGTTGATATAATTAATGGCATGAATTATCTCAGAAATAATTTTGTGAATCTAGTTGGATTAAAACCTGCACCAATAAACTTTGTAGATAATGATTTCAGCCGGCTATTTGGAAGGTTCACCAACTGTTAAGATATGAAATATGAATATGCAAATTAGTGTTGGTTATATTTGTGCGGAAAGATATGTACATTTTGGAAATAGGAACCACGAACCCTGTAAACTCAGCATGCATTTTATCTGTTTGATTATTAGTGTCCATATTATATGGATAAATGTGGTGCTTGGAAAAGGAGTCTAATAGGGGTTTTCCTCGTTTCTAGGAAGTTCTACTTCCGGAACTGCAATATATTAAGCCTTTCACATTTATACTCGGATTGCAACTGTTTACGATTTCATTATCAGGCTTCCAGGCAAGCTGTGAGCCTTTCCTGTGAAACCTACACACTTTCTTGATTCTTCATCATTGAACGGATTTTATTTTAC
>JAHZNA010002152.1:0-16575 GCA_027743935.1 Sinodicranocentrus sp. ZH6
CTGCTTAATTTAATCAGATAAACAAATTTGATAGATTACCGAGCCCTGCCTATAGGTAATGCTAAAACTATGATCCCACATACAGCACAGTTAATCACAGAATTCATTGCAGTGTTTACTAATCTTAACCGGTTTTCATAACCAATCTTTTGGAAGAAATCCTCAACATCAAATACAAATTCACCTTTGCTTGCACGCAAACAATCTAACCCACCCAAATCTCGGTAAGTTTAATAAAACGACTTGCAGATTTCGAGCCAACGTGTCTTTAGCTTTCGAATATCGCACTCCCTAGTAATTTCACGGGCCAAATTCTCATTAAATACCTTTTTCAATTCAATAAAGAGTGAGAGTTATTTTACCTTTTTCTTATTTTTGGTCATGTACTGACTAGTTTGCGTGTAGATATGCTTTGATAACCCAAAGTCAGTCATTTTCACAACTTGGTTTGCATCCAAAAGCATATTCCTTAAAGCAATATCGCCGTGAATTATTTGCTTAATAGACAGGTACTCCAAAGCGTTTGCAATTTGATAAGCCCAAACAATGAGATCACTGGTTTTGACAAGACATTCTAGCCTCACGTAGCTAACAGGTGTAGCACAAGGTGTGGGCCCGGAGGCTCCAAATTCGTCTAAGAATGTGCCACGATGCTTGCGAAGGTATTCTTCTAGGTTGCCAAATTGGCAGAATTCAACGATGACAAATACTTCACCTGCATATGAAAAAATCAATGGTTTACAAGTTGGAGAGGTTTCGGTTGTACGAAAAGCAAGCAAGCAGGGAAACTGTGGGTAGGAAACGCCATCCTGGACAGGAGGAGTGTTATCTAGTGTAATTGGACAATGTAGAAAACGATGCAAATGGTATAGAAATTAACTTCATGCTAAAATTTTAAGAAAAAAGGGTGTTCGAACAATTTCAGAATTTAGGCTCACTGTTGGAAGTCAGTGATTTCAATTGGCTCTAGACTAAAACCTAATTATAATTTTAGTATAAAGTAAATTGCAATTCTATACAATTTTTATGCTTTCTGATAGAGTAATTACATTAGTATAACTCCTAAGAATTTGGAGCTAAAATTATTTGCATCGTTTTCTCCATGTCTGATGACACTAGAAAACACTCCTCGTTGGCGTTTGCTCACACACAAATTATGCTCGGAGTGAGTAATCTTGGAATGAGGTTGCAGGAAGTAAATATTAAATTACGTTTTTTCAAATCTTTTGTAATAGCTCCAATTAGGTTGACAATATTTTCGTGCTTGCCGATGTACATTATGATTTTAATCTCAGAAAGTAAGGACCGAAGTTGATTAGTGTCTGAATCCTTTGTTGTTTTCACTGCAACAGGGTAAGCGCCTTGCTTGGTTTGCAGTTTCCCACGAAGTACGACACCAAACTGGCCTGCGCCAAGCGGACTTTGGTAATCTGTACAGGGAAAATGATATTTATTATCACTAGCTCCCGATCGTGTTTTGTAATGTGTACTTTGTTAGTTGGTTAAGGTAGTGCTCCTAGATAGGTTCTGTTAAGTTTGAAAAAACGTTGTTTTACGGGTCATATGGTGTGTTATGTGGAGTATAAGGTGTTTTTAACGTAGTACAGACAGGGAGTGCTTTTCGAAATGTATGGGTTTTTAGAATCATAGGATAAGAAAACAAATGTATACGAATTTTAGGTTATTGGTTATTTTGTTTTGCAAGTATTTTAAGTCGTTTTGTTGGGTTAGGAAGGTTATGTTAGGATGTTTATCATAACGTACAAATATAAACCAAGTTAATAGCAACAAGAAGTAACTTCATCTCATAGCTAATTTTAATGGTTTAATGATCACGTACCAATCAGAAGGTCATCTGAGTTAACTTCAAAGGTTTGATCGTACGGATGATAAATAGCTTTGGTCACGCCATCCCCACACTTTTTAATTGCATCTGGGTTGCCATTGAAAAAGTCTTCCACATCTTTTTCCGTGAATGCATAGTACTGACCAATCTGTGTTTTTTACGGAAACTTACATTATATAGACAATAGATGAACTTCACGAGCTTTCGACAAGTGGCAAAACTGACTTTTGAGTTATAACTTCAAATCAAAGTTTTATAAAGGCAGCCCTATTAGAGCTAATTACGTGCAAAGTTTCAAAACTGTAGATGGCGCAACTTTTAAGATATAGACAAAAATATGTGCTTTTACGCTTTTTGGCTGTGGTATCTAGCCAAATTGTCCTAATTACACCAAATTAGCATCATTTGAGAGCTAATTAAATTATCTAGGAAGCACTTTTTTAGATTTTTGAAATTTGAAGTAGCTAATGGCCAGGGCATTAACAAATATATTATGGTTAGCTCGTAAGGGCTCATAATAGGTGACAGGCTAGCGGCCTATACCCATATAGCAATAATGATGCGTTCAAAATCGAAAAACAAATGCAATTCCAAATAAGAAAGCGAAACCAAATGATGCAGTTTATGGTCATAGTTGACATTAAATTCATTTTGATTATTTAATAAAATCATAAAATGGATGCCAACACGTTTCGTTGTATAAATTTTATTCCCAATCTGCATAAAGCATGTGTCCGAAACGATTCATTGAATTAATTGCTGTTATCGCTGTTAATATCCTAATTTATCGTGTTTTTTTGCCATTCCAGGCTCAATAAGTTCGTAACTTCAAATTTCAAAAATATAAAAAAAGTGCTTCCTAGATAATTTAATTAGCTCTCAAATGATGCTAATTTGGTGTAATTAGGACAATTTGGCTAGATACCACAGCCAAAAGGCGTAAAAGCACATATTTTTGTCTATATCTTAAAAGTTGTGCCATCTACAGTTTTGAAACTTTGCACGTAATTAGCTCTAATAGGGCTGCCTTTATATAACTTTGATTTGAAGTTATAACTCAAAAGTCAGTTTTGTCACTTGTCGAAAGCTCGTGAAGTTCATCATAGCACTCTCTTCACTTTGCAGTGAAGCAAGACAAATACTTACCTTGAATCTTCTCGAACTTGTGTAAAATATCCAAATAATGATTCCAAACACTACGAGAAGAAGTATGAAAGCTGTTCCAGCCAGAACCAATGTCAATTTGAGGGATTCTTTAAAAAATAAAAGTCAGTAATTGTCAGTACTTTTACATAATTATTGCAAGGATTTATTACTCTAAAGTCTTTTAAGATAATAAACTGCAAGCGACAACATCTTTGATACCTCTAACTCGAATGGTGAACACTTTGAGGATAGTTCCTTTGGGATTTGTTGCATTACAAATGAACACAGAGGAATCATCGTACAAACTTAAATCGGGAAGGAGGACATGTGCTCGAGTCATATTGGCTATATTATAGTCTGCGTAAAGATTCTGGATGTATTCCTAAAACACAGGTTTGCTCAGTTTAGTTAGTTTAATTCGTTTGCAATAATATATCGCATTTTTATGTTTTATTTGAACTCTGAACTTTGAACTTTGTTTAAGTGTGTTAACAATGTGAAGCGATATCAAAAAGGGCTACCTCGCCATCCTTGTACCAAGTAACATCCGGTGTTGGAAAACCTTCTGCTTCGCAAAGAATGGAGTTATTACTCTCGTTGATGTAAAATGTCAATGTGGTATTGTCTGAATCAGGAAACCTCGGAAGAACTGAATCTATCAAATACATTATTATCCCAATTATTATGTTGTTAAAGAAGGATCTATGTGGATATAAAATACGAAATTGTACCTTTGACATTGAGTGGGAAGCTGTTATGTACCCATCCAGTTTCATTCCAAATAGGAGCATAGCACAAAACGGAAGCTATACTTTTATCCGATATCCGGACTTTCATGTCTTCAGCAATGTATGAATCTTCTTCGTGAACTTGGGAACTTATCGCTGGCGCGAGAAAAGTTAACAATGAAATTGTAAATTGTTTTATAGAAAGCAGCAGTGAATGAAAATGTAGAAAATTATTGCTACCTTTCGCATCCGCATTTATGAGGGTTCCATTAGCTAACTGGAACTTCCATTGAAAACCTCTTGAAAATATGAATCTGGAAGCGACGCATCTAAACTCAATCCATTCCCCTACGTAGAACAGAGCATGGCTGGATAGCTCGTAATAAGTGGATACTTGAACTAACTCGTGTGTTCCTACAACTCTCCAGTTTTGAACTATGTATAACACGGGCAAAAAATTTGAAAAGTTAAATTATATCTTCTGATGTTCCTCCAAAATAAATTGTGTATTTGCGCTCACCGATTCGTCCGTTGAGACCAATAAAATAAGTAATTTCCGCCGAAGGCTCAAAGTTCACTGCAGAACAATGGACAACTCCGCCATTTCTATTTGCATCGATTGCCTCGCATCCGTCATCCACGGGAAATCCCATTTGAGCGTAGTTATTCGCCAAAGTTTCTGTACATTTGTCTCCCCGAATAGAACAACGACATAGGGCACTACAATATGGATTCTGTATGCATCCAAAAAAAACTACTCTTAACTTTATTTCATAAATTATGCAAATAAACTATCTAATCTTGATTTAGCTGTCAACAAATCAGTGTATATATAGGAAGCACCTTCCCCAAGCATTTTCTAGCAAGTCGGCAGTCTATTGAGGTTTTGCAATTCGAGGTCGTCGTTATTCTGGGATTTTGACTAGACGAGTTACATATGAATGACTGAGCGGTCAGCCTGTCTTGGACTAATTCCAGTCGACCTTGTACGACAGGGTCGTGGAAGAAGTTGTCTAAATATAATTATATGTAATTTATTAGACTCACTGATGTTGAATTTTATGCTCGCCTGAATTTTACTTCATTATTTTGCATACCTGTTGGCTGCTTGATGTGCACAATGACGGAATAATGAGATGAGTTCATGGCGACACATTTGTACTTTCCGTAGGGCTCAGGGTACTTCCGAACTTGGAGAAGGAAGCCGAGTTTAGGGTCGTAAGACAAATCATCTCCGATTGGCAGAAGGTTGAAACCCTTAAAATTGTAGTCAACATTGCGATGTATACACGTGTTCGAAAATAAATTCGCTTCACAAGGCTTATCAATCAGTTAATACCTCGTATTGAATTTTGTAAAGGGCAACCGAAATATTGGGATTTGTGACGACACAAGGGATGATAACCTCGCGGTGATGAATGCCAGTTTCCACTTCAATGACGCTATTCCCAATGTCCGAATGTAAAAGATATGGTGGCGTTCCTCCTACAAGAAAGCGTAATTGTCCACGGTGACCTTTTACTCTTTCATTTAAACGAATCAAGTCAATTAAGAATAATTTACCATGAGCAAAAATATACAACGAATTGGACAAATAGGGTTCCTTGAGACTCCAGCAAGTGTAGTTTCCCGTCGACTCTCTATTAGTTTCCACTGTGATCGCTATCGAATAGCAGCTGGGCCTTTGAGGATCGTCATAAGTGATCCTGGTGGTTTCCACCGATTGCAACTTGTTGATCTGTAACAATAGTTTATCAATAATAATTGCTTAATAACCCTCGCTTTATACTTCTCCTATCGTGAGAAACTTTTAATATAATTGATCTCCAAAAATGCAATGAAGAATTGTGTAGCCATGCAGCATTTTTGGAATTTTCTTTCAAGAATCGAAAAAGCGAAACTGCTGCGTCATAAACCCCTGCCCTGCAAGCAATTTCCCTAACTCCGAGGAAGCTTCCAAGAAAATTACAAGTCTTAAAATATGAGAATTGATAAAGATTATTAAGTGGCAATGTAGACATTGACATTTATGCATGAAATGGGTTTCCAAGATATGCATTATTTATAAGAATGTATTTTTTAGATGTGAAAAGTGAACCAGATCAAGTTTTGCGTTATTATATAGCATTGCACACTTACCAGGTGTCCATCAAAGCGAAAGTCGATAGGAGCATTGGCTCTACACTCGAGAACCAAGTAGATCCTGCCAAAGGTCCAGATTTCAGCTTTTCCCTCGTCATACGAAACATTAGCAGATTTGAGGAGGGACTCTGAAGTCAGAATGGAGAATCTTGGCTCATGATTGCATTCCGCTGGAGCCCTGTATTTACTCCGGTAAGTGGAGTATTCTTCTTCGCTACTTATTTTGGTGTTTCGTGCATTCGCACTAGAAACCGTCCCGAGAAATTGGTATGCAATTATGGAAATTAGCAGGGCTTTTACAACCCCTTTCAAACTTGTTATTACAACAAGGTGGCGATCATCACGACGACGAAGAGACAAGAGGGAAGAAGACTGAAGCAAAATCATTTTGATGGTAGGGGTGGGTGTAGCTGCAAAAGGAGTATTTTTCGAATTGAGAAGATGTTTGGAGAGAAACACTTTCCTCTTATTTTCTGGTGGATTGCGTGCAGATGATGAGGATAAAACCTTTTTTCGGATGATGTGCTGGTACTTTTTTTGTAGAAGCTGAGAGTCCAATTCCTTCTTGATAACCTTGTCTTGTTTGATAATAATTTTGATTTTACTCCGGAATATTATCCAATTCCACTTTTTCCTTTGCCGACACAATCAGAGAGAAAAAAGTACATTCATTTTATGGGACATCCTTCAGTTTGCGGTTTACCTCGTTAAAATATGGTACTGGCACCTGTTGCACGTTGCACAACATACATGAACATGGCTTCCCATGATAGGAAAAATGACATTGAAACTGTTCAGTAAAACTATCCATAAAAGGCACAGAGCAGGCATAACACAGAGAGCTGTTTTTACTGGGAGACAATACAAATTGTTTTTAACTGTGTAGAGTTAGTTCCCGAGTAAATTCGTACACGTTTGCTGACACCTGCACCCATTAAATGCAACATACTTAACAGCTATCAATTATTTGATTTGGCATGTTTCCAACAACACTGCATTAATTGCTTGTCATTGCACTCGAGTAATGGTGAAGTTGATGTGACATACCATATTACAGTTGTTGCGCGAGGACATGATGTAATACTCACTACTCACAAGTAAGTTTAAGAAAAAGTAGACCACTATATCTCGTTGCACCACACCATTCACTTCTGGACTTTGAGCTTACAATAAAATATATAGGTCTGATGATGATGATGACTAAAAAGCAAAATCGATTTGATTTTAATTATCATCGAAACACATGTTTTTCCCAAGAGACAAAGTCTGCAAAATATATTTTCATGTATTACTGCACAACAAGCTATTTGTTTGTTAAGGCCACTATTACATTACATACAAAATTCAATCTAGCCTAGCTCACTTTGCAGGACTGTGAGTTCGATAAAAGAAAAGTTGGCGACTTGGATTCGTTTTTTAGGACGAGCCCGATCTCACAATAATGGCGAAGATGAGGACGTCAAATTTAATACTCCTGGGTACACTGTGGTTCTAGATAAAATTCAACTTGAAAATATGTTGCAGGTAAAATGCTGAAAACTAGGAGGAGTACATTCCCGTCCAACACCTGGCCCTCTCAAGGATGTTGAAAGAATGCTTTTTTCACAACAAGATCAGGCAAAAAAATGGACAAAAACCTGAATAAAATTATGGATTTAAGAGGGTACAAGACTCTTCTATGGTTATCTCTGGTTGTCACACTGTAACAAAGTTTTGATTGCTTCTTCACTTCACGATAAACATGTCCCAAGGAAATAAAAATGGTTATTTTAGCTACTAATCGCCACGCGAGGATATTATTTTGGGTTCTGACAGGTGATCTAGAATACGGCACTTGGTGGATAAGGATCACGATATCCTGTGTGATGGTTGGTTAAAAACCCACCTTAAAATAAAAAAAGGATGGAATAATCTGAAATGTAGGAATAAAAATGAGTTTATTAGGCAGGCAAATTAGTGAGTCTTTTTCTTCAATCATCAATCGATTTGACGGCACCTTCACCCGTGATAAAATAATAGTGTTGTAACGCTTAATCTAATCTGAGGAGGGTATAATGTGATTGTTGACTGCTGGGATATATATATTCTCAGGGAATTAGAAAGCAAAGCACTAGAGCACATACCATTGTGACGTTAAATGAATGAATGATATCCTTTATGAGGCATTCGTGTAGACTACATTAATCTTAAAGAGACAGCAATAATCACACCTTGGGCGTCAGCTTATAAGCATGGGACGGTTCTTTGTTGAATGAAAGCTTTGAGCAAATTACAGATGTCAACTTCCCATCTCCTTTCCCTTACAAAGTAACAATGAACTTCAGAAAGTGGTAATTATTCAGATTCACATGAATCCATGCACAAAGCTACAGGATTATTTGTTATGTTATATGCACATTAGTAAAGTCAAATGCACAAGTGTGAGTATTAAAACAATAAAAAATAAGTTTACGTTGATCTAATTGATTGTAGAAAAACGTGCAGTGGCAATGTAATGGGAATAAAAAGGACTGGGGCGAAATGATAAGACTATATCGACACGAAAGAGATAAATACGACTGTGCGCATTTTGCATTGTTATTGTTGGCCCTTTCAGGGCTTATAATTTTACATCGTGTTGTTATTGTTCGTAAATTACGGATACGGTTACATGTCAAATGGTTAGTCAAGTCAAGAAGATGAGAAGGGGATTCAGTTCAGATTAGCACAATGCAAGCGAATGGGACAATACAAAAAAAATGAATATTGATTCAGTCAAAAGAATGATATTCGAAATATCAATTAGAATATTCTAGGAGATTCAAACAAGAAGAAAGTTTATTATTTTTGTTTAAGATCAAATTATAATCATCGCAATGCGTTCAGGATTGCTATTTTCACTGCGTCATGGAGTTCATTGCCATTTTTGGTTGCATAATTGTTGTGGCTAAAAAAGTGTAAACTGTCACTGTCACAACACATCAGTGCAAATAAACTTTTTTATTCACACGAGACTTTTGCTAAACCCGCGAAACATCTACTGCTTCTCGCATTCTTTCCTTTAACATGCTTTACAAATCCAAAAATATTTTTAAAGTTTGTATAGACAGGCAATGCGTAGGTACGGAGATACGTTATATTGTGGTATGTCAGTACCATGCCTCCACACCACGTCCTGTTATCCCTCATCGTCACGATTGAATCGTGAGAATATTTGTTGATTGACCAGAGATACCCCACATAACATAACCAGTAGCCGATGTTTGGTTGGTGTGTGGAAGGCTACGATTATAGATACTATAGAAAAACAATATAATTCCTTCGACAGCTAACTGCACATTTTTTCTACTAGCCAACAACAACACCAACACTGCACACCACGCCAAAGAAAATAATATACCCTTAATCATATTGCATCCTTATCAGAAAACAAGTCAAGTCACATCAAAATCTCACCGCATTACTGTTCACCTATGATCCATGTGATACTGGGAAATTATAGGTTTTTATTCTGCATCGCGAGAAGATTGTGATTGTGCGTCCACATTAAGTTATGTATCGTTTTTATTTGGCTTAATTGCCCTCTCCAACATATCATATAACTTTTATGCAACTGTGTATTACGGTAATAAAACCATACCCAGGAAAAATTGGACATGTTCATCCTATGGATTCGAGAATTTTCAAAATACCAATTGTCATGTGAGATGAATGACTCGTCTGACGAGTAAATGCGTGATGGAAGATGGGGCAAGTTAAAAATATACAATACCTGCAATTGGAGTAATTTTTTCCTCGATGCTTCAGGGTGACTCTTGTTCTTCGTGAAATAAAAAAGGTGTAAGGTTACTTTTGTAAAATTCACTTCACATTAACTTCTTCCTCTCTATGAACTGCATCTAACCGAACAATTTTTCCACGACTAGTCATCACACATCACTTCATACTTTTTTATCGTCACCGCTTTGACTTGATATGACATGGAAATCTATTTCACGGGCCGGGGGTTTTTCTTGGCTAGAAAGGTGAGATAACTCCTCAACAGTAATAATTTTTGGTAGGGATATTGCTTGTTAAAGGGCAGGATGAGAGTTTACGCAAACTTTTACTACTATTACCGTCTTCTTTTTGAACATTACACTCGCAGATAAGTTGATGTGTTGGTTTTCTGGTCGCAAAACACGTTGTTAATTGCCGGGAGGATTTTGGTAAAAATTGTATTTCCAGTGTTTTACAACAACTGAAGCAAAACTCCTTTAGCACATAGATGCGAGGAACGACTTGACAAGACTGGACCACTTTCTGCTAATGAATGTGGATGTAGATGAAGATTGAACAAGTGGCATCCAACAACCTGTGATTCTTTCTTCACGTAGGAGCTTCTTCTTGTTTAGTGGTGCAGCTGCTGCTGGACTGTATAGGGTTTGCTGTTGCGTGAACAACCCGAGAAGGTATCTAAAGTAGCCACCTCAGTTTAAGGAAAGGTACACAAGGAAGAAAAAAATACAATCAGGAAAATCAACTTTGTTCACTAGATTCATTTTCAAGTGGCAGAGGTATGGTGTTGGGAAGAGGAGTTCATTTTCTTACTCTTTCTGTCCTAAGGCCAAGTTGAGACTGACCACCGACCCTTTGCTCTGCACACGGGTTGGTGATTTGGTGGTTTCTGTACACTTATCTGAAGACATGTAACCACTGTCGGTTTTTTGGGGGATAGGGTTAATAATGCATTATATCAAAGTGGTTGGCAAGTGTGATCTTGATAAGAGAGAGGAATGTCGTTGCAACTCTTGCTAATATTTTCTAGAGATTCTTTTGTTTCATAAGGAGTGCATAATGTATAATCTGCTTTAGCGCTAAAAGCGAGATACGCAGTAGCAAGAAAATAGGGTGATCGCTTCTAGTGTGGTTATGGTTACTCATTAAAACAATGAGGATTATAGCAATATACAGAAACATAACGAGGAAGAAATGTCTGCCTTTTCTTGATCCAGATTATTGGTCCACATTGCATTATTAGCTCGAGTCAGCGATGCAATTACATATTGTGTTACAATATTTAATGTCCTAAGCAGAACTGGACCCACAAAGTGCAGCGATATATTTTTGTGGGAATATGATAACATGATGTTTTCATATGAATGCAAAATATTGGCAGTTTTATTTGTGAAAATCTAATTGTAAATTTATTCAAAACTAGAAGACACTTTTACACGATAAATTATGACAACAAAAATTTATAGATAGAAAATTTGGTCCATGGGAAATGGCAGAAGAAGCTCGAAATGCTTGCTTGTTTATTATTGTAATTTTTAACTGTTTATAAATAAATACCAGTTTCTTTACTTGAGCGGCTTACTCTTTGTGTATTCACTTTTTTAGCAGCCGGGCAATTGCAATTTCGAGAAAAAATTGAAACATAAATTGTATGATTGAATACAACGCTGAATGCATGTGTGTGAAGATAGACAAGATCATTATCTGGATATTACATGTATTTTGCAGTTTTTTACAGTGACTTCAAATGAGTATTTTGTAAATAATTAGTTTTTTAGGAGTGCTGCACAAGTGAGATTAGGAGAGCAGAGAAGCTCCCCGGAGGTAGTTATCAAGATTGGTAATTATATTAAATTAAAGTAATCGTAATCATGTGAAAATGATTCTTGTTTGAGGAGAAAACAATTAAATATCAAGTTTTGTACAAAGTGTAGAGTTAATACTTGAAATGAGATAATATCAAATTGGAATATTTTTCTAGGGTTCTATATGTATTTGGATTGTGGATAGCGTTTCTAATAATAAAAAATAATATGCAGGCAGGGGTTAATGTCCAGAAAGATGCTAAATGTAGATTTGACTTTGAACTAGCTGCCTTGCCCATCTTTCTAAAACATTTATTTTAATTTAACATAATACAATAGTCTTTCTTTATGCAAACTTCTTTATCATACCGTTTAAATTGTTCTGTTTAGGAACAGATATAACAACAAAAGCTTTTTAACTCAAGTTTATTAGAGCACTGCATAGATGGACATGGACAGCTAATACTGTTTATAATTCTAGTCACTAAAGGCATGTACCGATGTACCAAGATTAATATGCAAATGCTTGCAACAGGTTAGACCATGAGACATAATATTTTAAAAATCACAACGAATTTTCATCTATCTAAATTTCTATCCATAACGACCAATCTCAGAATCACCCCATGAAAGCTAACGTAATGAAAGTATATCGTATTATGCATTCATATAAATTCATGCATTTTTTGATGCTGTTCGAGTAAAAATTGGAGGAAAGTTTATTGATTTCCTCCAATTTTCAAAAAGTTGCTCTTGTATTAATTTTTTCTGTAATGGTCCTACCTGGTAAGCAAGTATTTGTCCTTAAATACCTTGGGCATGTACATCAATCCGGAAGGAAACGCAATCTTGTATGTGGCTGTATTTGTATGTATAAATGCACGGCAATTTTAAACGCCTCATTATTGTCATCATCATCATTATCATCAAACTCATAAAAGGCGAGGTTATAATCTACTTCGTAAATTATCCCATTCCAGTTATCACGAAAAAGTTTGAATCTCGGATTTTTTTAAAAACCCACTACTCCGGATGATAAAGTTTTTACGAGTGAAGGTACACGCTTGATCCATTTATTTTCCAGCCTGCCTTGGCCAGAATAAAATGCTGCATGTTCATTCTATACTTTAATAAATTTTCCTTTGGGCATTGTCGCGTCAAGGGAAAAATGTTCCAATAAATAAGGAAATAGAGAAACCATGCATATATCTATGTGTTGTCTGTGAACAACAGGTGGGTTTCGTTCGGCAAGTTTCAACTAAAAAGTCGGAAAAGGATTTTTCAAGGAATGTAAAAAATTAAACAATGTACCAAATGAAAATCCTTTTTCCCTCTTCGAAACAATCACTAAGAGGAATCCCTTTATTAACACCCAACTATCCTTTTATGTCTTGCTTTTGCTCACAGAAAGGGTTTCATTTTATCAGGCGAATTTCTTTTTCACTTCTCGTCTCACTCACGTCGTCTTTGAGGTAAAAGCATTAATTTCAATATTTTTATACATCCCTATTCCCTATATTTATTATATGAACGCAAGACTTTTATCTATGTATACAAAAAAAGTTTTGCTTTAATATCCCTATTTACAATAATAAATGAACAGGTTTCTCCTCTGTTTACAATCTCCTTTTGCTCTCTAATGCAAACATAAACATGCAATAAAAATCCAGTTTATTTGCTGCATAATAAATGTTAGTGAAAAAATACGACGAGGAGAAAAATGAAGTTGGGAGATCCTCCTCTTGTGAATGTCTGTGAAGCGTTGTCTTTTGTCTTTAGTTTCTTCTGGAGATGGAGACCAGAGGATGTTTGATTGTATTCTTGGGATGAGGATTTATACACTCTGCTTGCAGACTTCGTTTCGTACTCGCACTAGTTAGTAAAAGTAGGAAGGAATGATGGAGAACCAAAAATGAGAAAGGCTGAAATAGTAATTTATCGTTACGGGGAGCATAAGATTAAAGAAAACTTGTCTAATCTACTAATCTGTATCAATCAAAATCCCGTCCACTGACATGAAAATATCTTTCGCAGAGAGTATCACTCACCATTTTGTAATGTTGCTTTGCATTATACATTATACATATGAAGAGTACGTGATACGCTGATGCGGCTAGAAACTGGAAACGAGACCAAATAGATTTGATGTTATTAAGGCTATTATGAAACTGTACCGTGGGAAATGACTCTAAATGATATATTTATAGTAAGTTGGGATGGGATGGGATATGATATTAGGATATTATGTTGAGATGAGGGGGAAAAACAGTATGAAAGTGAAAACGTTGTTACACTTACAGAAACCAACCATTACAGAAGCTTTTAAGTAAAGATGCTTTTAAAGGATACATAGTATACAATTGAAAATGATTTGTTTCACGAAATACGAATTGGCATTACTACGCATTCAATTGTGAAAAAACTAGGACCCATTTGCTTAAATGGGCTAGCTACGTACTTGTATGTTATATAAATGTTATATATACCAAGGAACATGAAGCAGACATTCGACACAACAGGACGGAAACCTCCGCTCCAGCTTTCCATATGCAAGAAAATCCTGATCACCATATTAATCTTGGCTCCATCGCCATTTTTGATGAAGAAAATCGCTATTTTCCAAGAAAATTTAAAGAAAGTCTCCACATTAGAAAAACTCCTAACACCATGAATAGAAATGATGGAATGGAAATAAGCCCACTATGGATACCATTCTTATTTGATTTTCTATGATTTCATAACTTTTTTGAAACTTCATTCTTCATATTTACCATATTTACGAGACTATATCAAGGTTAAGATAATTTTTTGTTCACTATTGTTCTCTTGAAAATGTTCAGAGTGGACTAGAACGAAAGCTCGGGATTTTAAATAAAAAAGCAACCTATTATAGCTTAAATGTCGGATTTTACGGAAGAATCTATAACAAAATGTGAAACAGAATTCATACATTTGCCTATAACTATAAATCTAAATATGGGTGGGGATTTCTAGATATTTGTGACAACCCTCTACATCTTCCAAATATCATGTTATGGGGTTAGCTACTGCACAATCACTCATATCTCATACATATCTCATTACAAGCAAGATTTTATTTTATCAAAGAGTCTGAGTTCAAATTCCAGACATCGAGACTTTAAAATCTATCTATTTAACAATCTAGATAACTTTGTATGGACTATTCATTTATGTCATAAATTGTTTAACTTATAAATTTCCATTATATAAATAGGACCTCACCATGGTAACAAATATAAATATTTTTAAAATAACAACTCAACCAAAGCCCATTCGACTTCCCAATCATTTCATCCATCGTCGAATCCTTTAGAAAATATTTGTCTCAATTTACTTTGGGTCAAACTACTTGGTAGCATTGCTTGTTAGTAAAATATCTAATCGGTATAATTTTATACTACTGTTGGAACTAAGAACACTAATTCAATTTCACTAAAGTCCAAAATTGTGCACAGACACACAGACGGCTAAGACGATTTCATAAGCTCGCAATTTAAACACTTTTGCCAGCTAATAATCAGTTGATTACACCAAACCACACAAGTTGGGGTTGTTGAACATCTAATGCTTATGGTTTCCCAGTTTAAGGGGTAATTCAACTTCAATTAGGGCCGCATGCATGTAGCTTGAATACTTGATGAATTGAAACGAGGAATGCAGAAGACGGTGGAAATCAACGTAGATGTAGCACACAAGACCTGCTTCTAGTTTCAAGAGGTTTAGTCGTGAAAAAAGTATTGCGAATGTAGCCCGTTGACAGAGCCAGAGGGTCGTTAGTTCAGGTACTTATAATGACTAATAGCATATTGTGAATAACATTATTCGGATTTTCACAAGATTATAATGTTGACTTGTGCAACTTGTGACAGTGCTAGAATGCTAAGAACAGACTGATATATTTCAACACCAATAAAGTTTATTTCGCCTAAATGTTAATACTTTATTCATCAACATTATTAATTGGACACTATAAGTAGTGCGCTCTTATAGAATAAAATTGCTGAAATCCGGACAAACTTTATTTCTTACTAATAAGTAAAGGTTAAATTTAGAAATTGCTATAATAAGGCGTATTTAAAGTTGTCATTAAAGCTAGAATGAATGTGTTTTCAAATAATTAACAGAATTTCCGGAGGAAAAGTTGTAATCTGTGGCATTGGTGGGTTGGGAGTAGAAATAGCTAAAAATTTGATTCTCAGTGGAGTTCACTCTGTCGTCTTGCAAGACATAAAACCCACTTCGAGGAAGGATCTTTCTTCCCAGTTTTACTTGAAGTATGAAGACATCGGAAAAAACAGGGCAAAACAAAGTCTAAGCCAGTTGAAAGAACTCAATTCTAATGTCAACGTGACTTGCGCAATTGAAATTATGAATGAAGAACTTTTGAAAACGATAGAATGCTCTGTATTGGTCTTAACAGAAGGGGCAGAGTCTGTTGGGGGAAAAAAGAAAATGAAGATATTGATGGAATATTGCCACTCTAATGGAGTGAAAGTAATTTTAGCGGAGACAAGGGGGCTTTTTGCTCGTATTTTTTGTGACTTTGGAGAAAAATTTGTAGTATCTGATGAAAATGGCGAGCAGTTAAAAACCTTTCACGTTGGAGGAATTTCTAAAGAGATTGAAGGGACAGTTTCATGTTTAAATAAAGAGAGGCATGGATTGTCGTCTGGAAATTATGTGACTTTTTCGGATCTTGAGGGAATGCAAGAACTGATCGGAATGGAAAATATCAAAATCAAAGTGACTGCACCGCATACCTTCAAAATATCCGTAGACACAAGAGGTAAACTAAAATCGAGAACAAAAATAAATTTGGGGAAAGATGTTTGGTAGTCAAGGTGTTTAATATAATATAATATATCAAGTATATTACTGCATACGTCTGTGTGTGTGTATTTGTCTCTCCTACATTGGTTGGTTGGTTGGTTGGAGGATTTGGCGAGTACGACAAGAAATTTCGGATTTTAATTCGTTTATTAGCTCGCAAAGTGTTTGAGCGAGCTTATGAAATCGTCTGCGCCGTCTGTGTGTGTGTCTTTGTGTGTGTGTGTCTGCATGTGTACATTTTATTCGCGTTTTTTTATATTTAATGAGTGTTCTAAGGTCCAACAGTAATATGTGAAACGAC
>JAHZNA010002153.1:0-13358 GCA_027743935.1 Sinodicranocentrus sp. ZH6
GCTGAAATAATTTTGTCAAGAGTCATTTCTAAATTAGCGTTGTCTGACAGGAAATGCATGTACGTAGAAGAAATAGTTGATTGAGAATTTAAAAATCTTCTACGGACAAAAGATAAGGATTAGTTGAAGGGATAATTAAAATCAAAGTTTATTAAATATAAGCTGCTCAAAAGGGTACAAGATCAGTTGTCAATTGTTCTTGTTACACTTTGGATATACTGGAGTTTCCTGCCACTTGTGAATTTTTCTGGAAATAAAATATTCGAATAAGCAACTAGATTTCACTAAGCGTCTTGTGCTGGAATTGAGCAATGATGACTATGAAAGGTATTGACATTTATAGATTTAATTGTGATTATATTTTAATTATGTTCGTAATTTTAATTGATTTTTTTGTTTACAAGGTCATCATAGGCAAGCATGGGTCACGACCGTTTTGAAAGATGAGGATGCGTCGAATGCGTTAGTTTTGTGTAAATCTTTGAAACGGGGGGTGACCACAAGAAGGGTGGCGGTATTGGTGTCACCGAAAGTCTCTGTTAATTTGAGGTACTTGACGAATATCTACGAAGTGGGTTCCTGTTAATGAAGATTTGCATTTTTGTAAAATTGTTTTATTGTTTACCCTATTTTCTTGGTATTTGTAGGGAGATCCTGAATCAAGTGTTTGACTACTTGTTTTACCTGGAAGAGGACAGGAATTCTGCTTACCTGAAAGATGAAGACTTCGCAAGGGTCTCTACATTCAACCTCCTTTGTTTCGAAAAGTGTGTCTACTTGTCCAACAATACTTTGGTAAGTGTATTAAGACATTTCACTTAAACTTACACATTACTTGAATGAGCTGACACAAGGATGTTCTTCAATCTAGGTTATGAAAAATTGTGACGAAATATTTGACATTTACGACAACTTCATGGGGTGCGTTAGTACAGAATGCTCGGATTTCTCGATATTCCTTTTGCGACCTTCTTTGAACACCTTTAAAGGTCTCATGAGTGGACTTCAAGGGAGGAACGGAATGACGACGGAGAAGCATTTGAAAACTTGGCGTACCAATCAGAATAAAGAACAGGTTTTCATTGACGAAAAATACATCAAGGTCATATCCCATGAGAGTCCAGTGTTGACTGGGTAAGCTTTGCAGATTTCAACGACGTGGTAATTATTTTTGTAAAATGGGCTGACTATGTAAATTAGTAGATAATATTAAACGCTATTAATTCTTATAAGGAACGAGAAGGATGTGACGATTGTTAAGTTACAAGATACTGCCACGTCATTATCGGCGACCTTTGACAATCTTGGATTTATAGAAAAGGTAAAAAGAAGAAAAATCACAGAAAATGTTTTTTATTAATTATTTGTTATTAGATTTATCTCACCCTCAGCTTATCTTTGCAGCTAGTCCTGGAGAAATGGATGGATATTTATGTGAACGATGTCAAGTCATTGTTGGAGGTATGTATTATTTTTACCGTTCCATGAGGTGCAAGCTAAATTCCTTCAGAAAAACACTGAAATGGTCAAATTCAACTTATCAGTTTCCAGAAGCCCCATTGCCCCATTTGTTTGACAAAGAGGATCAAATTGCTATCGTCGGAATGAGCTGCAGATACCCTGCAGCAAAACAACCTTGAAGAATTCTGGAATCTTCTTTTTGAAGGGAGAGACGCTACCGGAAACCCTCCATCCTTCCGCTGGCTCAAAGATCAATGCATTCGGAATGGTGCTGATTATAGAAAAACTAATGGAGGCTTTCTCGCCGTTCCGGTGGACGACTTTGATGCAAAATTCTTTGGAATCAGTCCAAAAGAAGCGCTTTGTATGGATCCTCAGCATAGGCTTCTTCATGAGCTTATCTGGGAAGGTCTGGAGGATGCTGCTATCGATCCAGTCTTTAAGAGGAACTAAAGGTTCAGTATTTATGGGCTCGTGGACAAATGATTACAGGGACATTTTGAGCCACTCTGGAAATAACGAGTTTTATCGGATGTACATGGGCAACTCCATTGGCGCCGCGGCAGCAAGGATTTCCTTCCTGTTGGGATTAACCGGACCAAGCATTGCTACCGAGTCAGGGTGCTCTTCTGCCATGGTTGCGGTTCACCTCGCATGTCGGAGTTTGCAACAAGGGGAAACTAACTTGGCCCTTGCGTGTGGAGTCAACCTCCTTCTACATCCTTTTGACAAAGACGTGATGCCCATGGTTGTGTCACCGGGGTCTTATAAGAGGTTCTGGGATTTCACAAGAGGGAGTCAGCAAAAGTATGGGGACGCCAACAATTCACTGTGAATCTCTTGCCATGGAACAAGCCCTTCTTGATGCGAGACTCGAGCCTGGACAAGTTTCTTATGTGGAGGCACACGGCACAGGAACTGTTGTCGGAGATCCGATGGAGGTGTCTGCAATCGCGAAAGCTTATCATTCTGATAAGAGAAAGGAGCCTTTGCTGATTGGATCTGTGAAGACTAACGTAGGTCATACAGAGTCTTGTTCGGGTATCACGGGAATTATGAAGATTGTGCTGGCCATGCATCACGAGATGATCCCACCTCACAGGAATTTTGAAACTTTGAATCCGTCCATTGACCTAGATGCAGTTCCAGCAAGGATTCCCTTAGAGCCAGTACCTTGGCTGAGAGCTTCTGGACATCAAAGGTTTGCTGGAGTAAGCTCGTTCGGAATTACTGGAACAGATGCTCACGCCATTATCCAAGAAGCCCCAGAGATCCCATCCAAAAAGCTAACATCTTTACAACGACCTTTACATCTTTTCAAGATATCTGCAAAGACAGAAGAAGCTCTGGAAATTCTCATGGAAAGGTATCAAAACAAGCTTCATGAATCTGCTGATAAATTTTGTGACATCGCTTACACGGCAAACATTGGCCGAGCAAATTTCAAACATCGCGCAGTCATTCTCGCCAAGAGTAACGAAAATGCGGCAAGCATCATATCTCAAAACTTGTTCTCCAGAGGAGAGACCATTTCCGAAAATGGGAGCAAAATCTGCTTCCTATTCACTGGACAAGGGTCACAATATCCTGGAATGGGAAAGCAACTGTACGAAACAAGCCCTGTGTTTCGAATGCATTTCGACTATTGCGATAACATACTAAGAGAAAAATATCACATTTGCATAAAGGACGTCATGTGGTCTGGAAATTGTAACGAAATCAGTAGAACGATTTACAGCCAAACCTCAATTTTCTGTTTGGAGTACGCCCTCCTCAAGCTATGGGAGTCTTGGGGTATAAAACCAGATTACGCTTTGGGGCACAGCCTTGGAGAATTTTCAGCTGCTGTTTGCGCCGGGATTTTAAATGTAGAAGACGCCATCAAGTTGGTAGCTGAAAGAAGTCGTCTCATTGATAAGCTTCCGGGAGGAAAGATGTTGGTTATCAAAGCGGACAAGGTGACGGTTGAAATCTTGCAAAAGAAATTCGCTGGAATGGACACTTCCAAGTTGCTCGACATCGCTGCCACAAACTCCCTCCAGCAGACTGTGGTCGCTGGTGACTCTGGAGTTGTGGAAGAATTTTCTGGATTTTGTTCTGTAAACAATATTAAATCCATTGTTTTGGAAGCAACTCACGCTTTCCACTCAAAACATATGAATCCTATATTAGAAGAATACCGGAAGGTTGCGGAAACTGTAACAAATTTGAAAAGTCGTAAATGCAAATACATTTCCGGAATGAAAGGAGTTCTCACAGCAGCAGAAAATGTGGACACTGACTACTGGTTACAGCATACAAGAGACAAGGTTAACTTTCTGGAAGCCAGCAAGATCGCTGTTGAGGAAGGATGTCACATTTTTATCGAAGTTGGACCCCAACCTGTGCTCTCTGCATTGACAATGATGAACAACGAGACCAATCTGACTTGCTTGCCATCCCTTAAAAAGAGTGAAGACGAGTGGGCAATTTTGCTAACCTCTTTAGAAAAGTTGTACCTTAATGGGGTGACCATTGACTGGGAAGGTTTTGACCAATTTTACGCTCGTAAAAAAGTTCACCTTCCTCATTATCCCTTTATTGGAAAAAAATATTGGCCGGATATGATGGCCATCTCGGGAACTACTATTCATCCTCTGGTTGGAACTTGTATTTCGAATGCTTCACCGATAAAACTTTTCCAGTCTGGGCTAAACCTTCAATCTTTGGAGTACATCAAGGATCACGCGATCGGAGAAAACATAATATTTCCTGGAGCCTGTTATCTCGAAATGTGTCTTGCTGGAGGACTAGCTACAATTGAAAGCTCGACGGAGACTCTTCCAACGCCAAGTCGAGCTATGAAAATAGAAAATCTTTATATTGAAGCTCCACTTGCCATGGAGGGGTCAAAATCCTGCCAACTTCAATCCCTCCTGGAGCTCAACTCCTCCCCAGACAGTACTGACTGGAATGATATCAGTGTTAAAATATTTCACCGTTTGGAATCCTCCTCTGGAACAAAGTGGATGAGTCATGCAAAAGCAACATTTTGCCCGTTGCTGACTTGCCAAGATAAGCAGACTCAATTTGATGATTCCTCCTTCCAGAAAATCCTTTTGACACCTCCTGACGAAAAAACAATTCCAGAACTGTACGGAAAAATAGCGTCAACAGGTCTACTCTTTGGAGAGACTTTTCAAAGTCTAGAAAAGTCGTGGAGAAGTGAAGACGGAAGTATACTCTGGGCAAAACTTAAATCTTTAAAGGAGGAAGCAAGACATTCTCAGTATATCCTTCATCCTATCATTCTTGACGCGATGATACAATCCACGCTTTTGTTCAAGCTGACGGAAAACTTTAAAAAGAAGTTGTACGTGCCCATCAAAGTTGGAAAGTTTGTTTGGCTTGCCAAACCCGACCCTCATGAAGATCTATATATTCACGTCCTTGAAAAGGCAGAGCTTCCTCTTGGAGATTCTTTAACATCCCACTGCACCGCCACACTGGTCACTAGTGAAGGTCTCATTTTAGCAGTAATGTCTGGAGTGGAGGTTATGGATACAACGGTAAAGTCACTAGAGTCCATTTTGGAGCAGCAAGTTAGCTCAATGCCTGACCTGTGGGAGGAAGTATGGAGAGGAAAAGTTGGACCGCTTCAATACAGACATAACGCTAAAGATAAATTTTACACTGAAGAGTTTCGCAATGAATTATTACAAGTATACAACGACCCTGAGCCTCATCTCATGAAGACATTTGGACAATTGGAGAAGTTTGTGTATCTAAATATGCTCAGGGGCTTGTATGAATGCGGATGGGATCCTCTTCCAGGAAAGGTATTTAAGGAAGATGAGCTTTTCCACGAGTTAAAGATAAATCCTGAATACCTGAAATATTTTGGATTCATTTTGGACGTTCTTGAGGAGGAAGGATCTTTACAAAAAGAGGGAGATACCTGGAGAGTTTTGGAATATGGGTTGAAACTTGAAGAGACATTGAAAATGTTAGCTTCTCCAGTATTCACCAAAGAGTTGGTTGCGTCCTTCGAGGGAACATTGTTGTTGGGCAAGGTGGGGGAGAATTTGAGTGGGATTTTAAAAGGAAAAAATTCCGCTTTGAGTGTCCTCTTTCCAGAGGAAAAACAAGGATATCCTTCCGCCGCTCAGTTTTACACAGACATAGGAAAAACATTCCATTTGGAGGAAATGCTGAGCAAAATAGGGACCCAGTGGTTATCTGACATTCGGTCCAAGATGAAAGGGGAAAAGTTCGTTATTCGAATTCTCGAAATAGGAGCAGGAACTGGAAGTTATGCAAGGATTTTAATGAAATTACTCGAAGACACGGACACAGAGTTTGAATACACATATACAGACATTTCCCCTGCATTTTTTCCAGCTGCGGAAAAGATGTTTGAGAAGCACTTGAAACATCTCAAGTTTAAAAAATTGAACATTGAAGATGACCCCATAGCACAAGGATTTTGTCCAGAATACTACGACTATATTTGCGCTGGAGATGTTATTCACGCGACAAAGAGCATTTGTCAAACTTTGGCAAATGTGAGAGTCCTTTTGAAACCGGAAAGGACATTTGCCATGCTGGAAATGACTCGAGTGAATAGATTCAACACTTATTTGTTTGGATTATTAGAGGGATTTTGGAGATTTGAAGATTTCCACTTGAGACCCAAACACTGCACCTTGACGAAGGGAGGGTGGGCGAGAGTTTTTGAAGCTAGTGGCTTCAATGTCATTGGAGTGTTTCCTGCTGTGAAGGATTACCATTCGTATATTTCTGTGCAAAAAACAAAGGATAATTTTGGAATTAGCCCACCCAAGACGAGTTCCAAATGCTGGATATTATTTCATCAACATGATGCTCCACTCTCGGGATATCTGAAAGAGAGGATTTTGTCAGTAAACAGGAATCTTGTTGTTGTCCAAGCGGGAGACAGATTTATGGAGGTTAGTGCTTCCACATATGAAGTTAGAAGGGATATTCTAAAAGACTTTGAAATGATGATAAAGTCTGTAAACAAAATGTACGAAGTTGAAGGGATCCTCTACTGCTGGGCGTTAGACAAAAAAGCGACATCCCAGGAAGACCTCCTTCAGCCATATTTCCACATGGCAAAAAGCATCTCGTCTTTGAAGCAAAGTTCAAATCCCCGCCTTGTTACTGTAACAAGAGGAGTAGCTCCTTTGGAGGGTAATGACCTCTCCCACTTTCATGCCAGTACTCTGTGGGGTTTTACGAAAGCCTTTAAGAACGAAATTGGAGAGATGAGATGTCGCTGTGTGGATGTTGCAGATGATATTGTAGACGAGACAAGAATGGAGGAGGTGTTCCATGAGTTGTGGAATGTTGAAAAAGAAGCTCAAGTTGCGTATCAAAGTGGAACCCGGTATATTCCCAAATTCCAAGCGTACAAACCATCCATAAATGACCTTCCCTTGCCTCCTGGAACTGACAGATTTCAACTTATTTTACCGGAAACTAAGGCCATCGCTGACTTAGCGTTTGGACCTTTGGATCATTATAATCTGGAAGGAAATGAGGTGGAAATTCAGGTGAAGGCTTCGGCACTCAACTTTCGAGATGTTTTTAGTGTTTTAAAACCCTCTGAGAAATTTAAGGATGTTAACGCCGTCGGATTTGATTTTGCTGGAGTCATTAAGCGGGTAGGGCTGGAGGTGAAAAGTTGGAATGTAAATGATCTCGTATTTGGAGTAAATGTAAATGGAGCTGCACTCCCAAGTCATATTAAGCTTAATAAACAAGACATACTTCCTGTTCCTCCTGGAATGACGTTATGCGAAGCTGCCACTTTACCTGCTGTCTTTGCCACTGCATATTATTGTCTCATTGATATCGCCAAAATCCAATCTTCCGATGTCGTCCTTGTCCACACTGCTAGTGGAGGAGTGGGCTTGAGTGCAATCGAAATCTGCAAGTATTTTGGTGCCACTGTGATTGCCACAGCGGGAAGTAAACGGAAGCAAAATTATCTCCGCTCATTGGGAATCCAACATGTGTTCCACTCCAGGAAAACCGACTATGGAGATGAAATCCTTCAAGTGACTAATGGCCGTGGGGTGAACATCGTTCTTAACTCGTTGACCAGTGAAGGCTTCAAAGAAGCCACTCTTAAAGCTTGTGCGGAAGGAGCTCGCTTTGTGGAAATGAGTAAACTATCCATTTGGGAGGTGGAAGAAGTAAAGCGACTTCGTCCCGACGTGGACTACACCATTGCAGATGTTTCCTCCTTGGAAATTAGTGAATGGCGAAGGCTAATGAATAGCTTGAATGATCTTTCAGAGAAGAAGGTAGTTAGTCCCATTCCATATGTGAGATTTGACGGACTCAACATTCGTGAAGCGCTTCAATATCTCCAAAAAGCCAAGCATATTGGAAAGGTTGTTTGTGTCATGCCAGAGGTGAGGAAGGAAGCTGGCGAAATGAAAATATTTACTCCCATGTTCAACGACAGAAGTAGCTACCTCATCACTGGAGGATTGGGAGGGATTGGATTTGAAGTTTGCAAATGGATGGTGGACAAAGGCGCCAAGTATATTATTCTTGCTGGAAGAAACCCCCCGACTTCTACAATCCAGCGAGGTATAAACCAATTAAACTCCAAAGGCGCTTCCGTCACCCCTGTTCAAATGGATATAGGGAATTTCCAAGATTGTAAAAATCTTTTGAGCAATTTCATTCCAAATTTGGATTTCCCTCCTCTTCGCGGAATAATGCATGCCGCTGGAACCTTGGCAGATGGGCTAATTACAAATCAAGAGTGGACCAAACTTTCCTCTACATTTACCACTAAAGTTAATGGAACTCTAAATCTCCATCAGTTAACTAGTAGCATGAAGCTTGAACACTTTGTCTTGTTTTCCTCCATCGCCGCCCTATTTGGAACTCCTGGACAGACTAATCACGCTGCAGGAAATTGTTTCGAAGATGCTTTCACCAACTACAGGAATTCTATCGGTCTTCCTGCCACCACTGTCAATTGGGGTCAATGGGGTCAAGTTGGAGTAGCCACTGAGATTGACTTACCTGGTTTAAAGACACTTTCAAATCTACAAGGAATAAATGCGCTGGAACACATTCTCAAATCTCAGCGAACGCAAACCGCCGTTTTGAACATGGAGTCCTTTCTTTTGTTTAGTAAATTCCTCCCCTCTGTCGCTGACTATTTGGACGAGCGGATTTGGAAAAGTTCCTCTGCTCCGAGGAACTTTACCGTGAAGTCAAATGAGTTTTGGGAAAGATACGAGTCCAAAGAGGATCGCGAGGAGAAGCTCGAAATTCTCAAAAGCCAGCTTCGATCAATTCTCAGAAACATTCTTAAACTCGACGACATCGATGGAATAGATGACTCTGGAAATTTACAAGAAATGGGAGTCGATTCTTTGATGTTTGTCGAAATCAAAAATTCCCTCCAAGCCCTTCTCGGCGAAAGGGTTGTTGTAAATGCAACCGCTTTAAGAGACTGTCATAATATTAACCTCCTTTCTGAACAACTTGTGGGAATAATTGAAGGAGAATCCGGAAACGAGATTGATGCTAGCCCACCCACAAAAGAAGAAGTTATCTCTCTTCTCCGGGAGGATTGCCATCTTCCAGAAAATATTTCCAGGAGGGAAGGACAGCAAGCCAAAAATTCAAAAGATATCAAAACAGTTTTAATCACAGGCTGCACAGGCACCTTAGGACTTTACATTTTAAAAGAGTTGACAAAGCTACCTCAACTAACTCAAGTGTACTGCTTGCTTCGCCGACACAAAACAAAGTCTGCTGAGGAACGTCTTCTAAGTGTCCTTAAAAGCAGGAAACTTGTCGCCGAGGTGGATATGAGTAAAATAGTGTGCATTCATGGAAATGTGGCTTCACCTCATCTCGGCATGGAAGTGGAAAAATGGGAACAACTGTCACAAAATGTTGACGCTGTTTTCCACTGCGCAGCAGCTGTCCTTCATACTCAATATTATCAAAAGAAAAATTCCAAAACAGACTCTCGAGCTGTGAACATTGGAGGAACCAAGAACGTTCTGGAATTCGCGTGTGAAAAAAGTCTCAAGCAGGTATTCTACTGTTCTGCCCTTATAGCCACTGCCACCACAAATAAATCCGGATGTATTTCTGAAGACTGGCCGAATCTTGAAGACTACGATGGGATCACTTTGTTTGCCTATCCGAACACAAAATTTGTGGGCGATATTTTAGTTAAAGAAGCAGTTCAAAGGGGGATTCCTTGCAAAGCCTTTAGATTCCCGTTTGTCGTTGGAGAGTCTAAATCTGGTCGATTTACTGTGGAAGGTAACCACCTCATGTTGCGCTACCTGTTTATCCTAAAGCATGGCATTATTCCTGCCAACCCATTTCCCGTAAATTGCCTCCCTGTCGATGTCTGCGCGTACTGGTCTGTCAAGCTTTTCTTCCATGAAGGGGCATCATCCTCAAGTGACATTTATAACTTAATCCATTCTCACCCGGATACTGATCAAGGATTTATTGATGTTGCGAAAAGGTTTGGGATTCAAGTCGAGCCGGTGGAGTTGTCTGAATTCTCGAAAAAAGTTCAAGACTCTGTCTCGGATAATTCTGCATACTCAGTATTCAGTGACTTTTATCGGGATGATGCTGATTTACTTAACATTGTCACAAGCGTTCCCTCACTGAATAAATGGTTGGAAGGGAATGAGCAGTTTTGGAGGAGTTTGAAAATTTCCAAAATCATGCCAGAGTTTTTCTCCGGATTAGAGAGAACGGTAGAGTATATTCATTCGGATTTATTGTATTGCAAGGAGGAAGGTTGGTTTGATAAGTTTGGATTGTAATTGTAAATGACATTTATTTATTCGGCAAATTTTAAAAATCCACATATTAGGTTAAATTATTCATAAAATACGTGTCATTAATTAAACCAAGTCCTTTTGTATATAAATAAACTTGCATTGAATGCTCATCCTTAAGCCAAAATGTACACATCATTCTTTGCATCTGGACAATACCAACTGTCATTAGCCTTCTTCGTCTCATCACAGGTGCACTTGCCCTTGGTACACTTCACATCTTCAAAGCATTCAGAATCCTTGCTGCACTTTTGTCCAGCAAGACTTTTGCAACTTCTGGTACCATCAGGGTTTGACGAGATTCCGGTGACAGTGCCGTCAGCAAGGTCATCACAGTTACAAGCTCCTTTACGGCATGAACTTCCCTTTGCACAAACCTTTTCCACGTCCTTCTCCACCACTTGCCAAGAACCACCTGGTCCAACTGGGGCTGCACCTAAGGCGCAGTGCTCACCTACTCCGACATTGACGATGCGCTTTTTCTTCGTGTCAGCGGCGGCAATGACGACAAGAGCGAGGAGGATGAGAACTTTGGGGTTCATTTTTAACAGCCTTTAATAAAGACCAACACAAAAATTCACAATAAGTATACAGAACAGTTATTGGAAGCAGATTAAATTAATTTTATTTTTAAAAATATATATTTCCAACATACCTTTTATTACTCAAAGAATACTGCAGATAAAAATATTGTAGATGTGCTAGTTCCGGTTTCCACGTATTGACTATGTCTCAAATCTCCATACAACATCTACTTTTATACCAACTTGAGGCTTGAACCTCATAAAAATCTCAAGATTGCATAGAGGTAGAGCAGAATGACTAATACTTGGTTCTTGGTTTCTCCATTGAAATATTTTTTAGTTAATTTCCATGCATATCTCTTCTTCCTTATACTTATGCATGCACTCATTTAATGAGCGAAGCAAAGGAATCAACAATAAGTATAAGGATAAGGATGTATACACACTTGTGAGATTTTCTTGGAATCATTTGTATGGGAAAATAAGCTGCATGCGTAAATAAACAAGCTTTATAATGTATCCTAGTCAAGTTTAGATGAACTTGAAAGGTTGAGATTTGAGATTTGAGAATGACGTCGTCAGAGTACGAGGAACGGATAATGGCTATGAAAGATGTGAGAAGTGGATGGGATGGGATGCTACAGAAGAAGAAAAAATGAAGCCATGCATAACAACAAAGGTAGTAAAATATACATAAAAACACGATTAGCTTGTCTGCTATATATTATTCTTGATCTTCCTTATACTTATGCATGCACTCATTTAATGAGCGAAGCAAAGGAATCAACAATAAGTATAAGGATAAGGATGTATACACACTTGTGAGATTTTCTTGGAATTATTTGTATGGGAAAAATAAGCTGCATGCGTAAATAAACAAGCTTTATAATATATCCTAGTCAAGATTAGATGAACTTGAAAGGTTGAGATTTGAGAATGACGTCGTCAGAGTACGAGGAACGGATAATGGATATGAAAGATGTGAGAAGTGGATATGGGATGCTACAGAAGAAGAAAAAATGAAGCCATGCATAACAACAAAGGTAGTAAAATATACATAAAAACACGATTAGCTTGTCTGCTATATATTATTCTTGCAAGTAAAGATGAAGGAAGATATCGTTTGAAAAGTCAAGTTTGGAATATTATTATTTAATTATGCACTGAATGGAAAACTCGAGTTAAGTGGTGAAGGCAGAAGAGGGAAAAAGATGTAAATGAGGTTACCTAAATTGTCGATTGTCATGAAGAATCTGAAGCTGGGATGGGAGCAAAAGTCAAGTTGTAAATTGTAGATAATAGTTTTGACAACTAGTGTAAAATAGCTGGTTTGGTACTTTTGGTAGATGACGTGGAGCTTTTGGTGGGACAGTGAAGGTCATCGAGAATATCGAGATGCGGGTTTAGAGGAATATGATAAGTTAAATATTTGGGGAATGCCGAAAAGACACTGCGCAATTTGATTAGCTTGTTTTGCATGTTTACCATTTAGCAAACAATGAGGTAGAGAAGAGGTAGGAGGATCAATCTGGAGCCAATATTTACACAAAATGTATTTCCACTTGAGAAATGCAAACAAAAGCGAAAATTGATGGGTTAATTAATTGCATATGTAACGTCACAATTTCTTATATAACTACTCACTAATTAGCAATATATGGCGTGTTGTTAAATGGCTAGTAAATTTGAGGAAAAAGGCTGTTGTACGAACACGTGTTGAAAATGCGTGACATTCAAAGCTACATCGCTTCCGTTAGTTTAATTGAATCAAATTAAGTTAATAGTTTTTTTTTCTTTTTAAGTAAAATTTTTTTAAGTCTCTGCACAATATCAATGTGACATCGCAGGCAGGCATTCTTAGCTACTGTAAATCAGGGAGGAAAAATCTTACAAATATTAAAAGATTTCTTATGGTTTTGCTTAACAGGGCTATGAAGGACAGATACTATCGAAAACAGCGTCAAGTGAAATGGCAAAGGAAGCACGGATAAATAAAATGATATGCTTTAATAAGTGAAACCCTATAGAGCGCACGTATCTCTATTTCCAACAATCCAGTAGTGAACATATATGACAATTTTTACGGTCATTCATTTATTTTCTATTAGCAAATTAACGTAACACATTCCACATTACATGATGACATATGACATGAAACCACTCAACAAACACATTTATTGCAAATGTAAAATATTTTTCATTCATTTCATAATTATAATTATTTTTTACATTTTACCACACAACCACAAATTGTACCTTAAAAGTAAATGCATGCTAGATTCACCCCTAGAAATATTTCCAGACATGCCTAGTTTGGTACGTAGTTTTCATTCGATGTGTGATACTGTAAAGTGTAAAATATCCATGCATCACCAAACATCCATATACCTGGAATTCTAAATCAATATTACCCATTTAATAATTTGTTTCTACGGCGTGAAAATGTGTTAAGAAACGATCACTCTGTGAACACGAACAGACAAACACCATCAAATTTACATTACAACATTATCAGGCTCCAACTCCG
>JAHZNA010002154.1:0-31486 GCA_027743935.1 Sinodicranocentrus sp. ZH6
CAGGTGTCTTTTCTGCAGGCTCAGGAGTTTTCTCACGTGATACAGCCTGTTCAGGTGTCTTTTCTGCAGGCTCAGGAGTTTTCTCACGTGATACAGCCTGTTCAGGTGTTTTTTCTGCAGGCTCAGGAGTTTTCTCACGTGACACAGCCTGTTCAGGTGTCTTTTCTGCCGGCTCAGGAGTTTTCTCTTGCGATGCAGATAACTCTGGCGTCTTCTCAGCCGGTTCAGGCGTTTTCTCACGTGATACAGCCTGTTCAGGTGTTTTTTCTGCAGGCTCAGGAGTTTTCCCACGTGACACAGCCTGTTCAGGTGTTTTTTCTGCAGGCTCAGGAGTTTTTTCTCGCGATGCAGCTAACTCTGGCGTTTTCTCAGCCGGTTCAGGAGTTTTCTCACGTGATACAGCCTGTTCAGGTGTTTTTTCAGCAGGTTCAGGAGTTTTCTCACGTGATACAGCCTGTTCAGGTGTTTTTTCTGCAGGCTCTGGAGTTTTCTCACGTGATACAGCCAGTTCTGGCGTTTTGTCAGCAGGTTCTGGAGTTTTCTCTGCCGGCTCAGGAGTTTTCTCACGTGATACAGCCTGTTCTGGTGTTTTTTCTGCGGGCTCTGGAGTCTTTTCTCGAGATACAGCCAACTCAGGCGTTTTCTCTGCAGCTGTAACAGGTTCAGGAGTTTTTGATATCTCTGCTGCAGATTTTGAGGTTATCATCTCTTCCACAACAGGTTCAGGAGTTTTTGATACCTCTGCTGCAGATTTTGAGGTTATTATCTCTTCTACAACAGGTTCAGGAGTTTTATCTCGTGATGCAGCTAACTCTGGAGTTTTCTCCGCAGATATGTCTTCTCCGAGGACTGCTTCTGTCTGATCTGTGTCTGTTGCATCATCTGGTTGTGGTTCTTTTTCTGTCTCTTCTGCCTTCTCCTTTACACTTTCAGGTTCAGGAGTTTTATCTCTCGATGCAGCTAACTCTGGCGTTTTCTCAGCAGGCTCTGGAGTTTTCTCTAGTGATAAAGCCAACTCTGTTTTTTTTTCTGCCGGTTCAGGACTTTTCTCACGTGATCCAGCCTGTTTTGGTGTTTTCTCTGCCGGCTCAGGAGTTTTCTCCCGTGACACAGCCAACTCTGGCGTTTTCTCAGCAGGCTCAGGAGTTTTTTCTCGTGATGCAGCCAACTCAGGCGTTTTCTCTGCAGCTGTAACAGGTTCAGGAGTTTTTGATATCTCTGCTTGAGATTTTGAGGTTATCATCTCTTCCACAACAGGTTCTGGAATTTTTGATACCTCTTCTGCAGATTTTGAGGTTATCATCTCTTCTACAACAAGTTCTGGAGTTTTCAATACCTCTGCTGCAGATTTTGAGGTTATCATCTCTTCCACAACAGGTTCTAGAGTTTTTGATACCTCTGCAGTTAGCTCTGTGGTTTTCGAAACTTCTTCAATTGGTCCGGGTATTTCTACAGGTTCAGGTGATTTTTCTCTCGAGACTTGAATCTCTTCGAAAATTTTTTTGTCAGAAACTGCCACCTGCTCTTTTGATAAATCTTTTTCTTCCACTTCACCCTCACTTAGCTCGGAGGTCTTCTCTAATTCGTTTGGAACGGGTGTCTTTTCTCTTGAATCAGAAATCTTAACTGTTTTAGTCACACCTTCTTCAGGTTCTGGTGATTTTTCTCTGGAAACGGCAGGAGACTTATCATCGGCTGGTTTGAGTTCGGAGGGAGCGGATACCTCAGTTGGTTCTGGAGTCTTTTCCTCACATACGGGAGGCTCTGGCGATTTCTCCCTCGAAATAGTTTCAACTTGAGTTTCCTTTGGTTCAGGGGACTTTTCTCTGGACAATGAAAGTTCGGGTGTTTTCTCCCGAGACAGTTGCTCAGGCTCTGGTGACTTTTCTCTTGACAGAGAAGGTTCTGGTGGTGTTGGCTCAACAGGTTCCTCAGCATTCTCTTCGCTAGCTGTTTCCTGCTCAGTCAACTCTACTGTTTCCTTTTTAATGGTTTCATCAGGCACGTGCGCTTCAGTCTTTTCAATAGCTCTCTCAGCAGCTTCTTCGCCAACTGCAGTAATCACAGAACTGTCTTGTGAAGAAACAATTCGATCTGTTTGATCCTCTTCTTGAACAATTTTCTCGTCAAGTGTCACCTCGCCTTCACCTGCCACAGAGTCAGCTTCCTCTACCGTTTCGTCAGTCTTTGTTTCTTTTTCTTGCTCGGAAATTATTTCAGTATCGACAATATCCGCCTCAACTTCTTCACCAGCTTTATCTGCAGTGGACACTTGCTCATATCTTGTAATTGTTTTGCTTTCCACTGCCGCTTCTACGACAGCTTCCTCTTTTGTGTCTGGTTCAAGTTCAGGAGTCTTCTCAAATTGGGAAGGTGCTTGTGGTTCTGGAGATTTCTCTCTTGGTTCAGCAGAAATGGCTTTGATTGACTCATCTACTTGTTTTTCTTCAGTTGAGGTAGAAGTTGTATCAATTAGGTCTGCGCTGACTTTTTCGTCAGTGGTTTTTTCTGATATCACAGTTTCTTTGCTAGGCTCTGGATCAGCAGTGTCAGATGGTTCGGGGGACTTGGCTTTATCCTCCACAGTCTCAGCTAATTCTTCTTTTCCAGATTGATCTAATGCAGCATCAGCCTTCTCCGTTTCAGAAACCTTTTCTTGCTTTTCTTCAGATACCTCAACCTTTACAATTTCAGTTTCAGTTTCATCTTTAGTGGTTTCATCTGCCTTCTCAAGTATTTGTTCTACGTCACCCTGGTCCACCGCTTCTTCTTTTGACGCAAGTACCTCAGACGCTTGATCAGATTCAGGAGTGATAGCTTCCTTTTGTTTATCTTCAGAGGGAACAATTAAAACATCCGCTCTTGTATCATCCTCTGTTTTCTCAGTAATATCATCCGAAGGTTCAACCTCAATGGGCTTTTGATTGGTTACTTCCTTCTCCTCTGTTATTTCCACTTCGGTAGCAGCCTCTTGTTTTTCAATTTTCTCGGCTGCTGCAGTTTCACTGAGTGTAGAATCTTCAACTGCATCCTTAGCAGTATCCTTCGACTCACTATCAACACTTGGAGTAATTTCTAGATCCACATCAACTCCTTCCTCTTCAGCTTCTGTTTGAACTTTTGTTTCCGTTTCAAGTGACACTTCTGCCTCTTTCTCATCAGAAACTTGTTGAGCTTCTGTGGATATTTCCTCCGTTTCAACAACCTCTTCAGCGTTAGTTTCAACAGCTTCCACTGAAATTAATTCTTGCTGTGAAGGTGCACTTTCATCTACTTGGGAGTCAATTTTCTCAATTACAGTTTCTTTCACTTCGACAATTTGCTCCCTTTCTTTTTCTGCTGGCTCAGGGCTTTTTTCCCGAGATGCAACTTTGTCTTGTTGAGGTTCAGGACTCTTTTCACCGGAAACATCTTCTTCAGGTTTTTCTTCTGCAGATTCTGTAGTTTTTTCGAGTGAAATTGTCCCTTCTGTAGATTTTTCCTGTGGTTCTGGAGTCTTTTCACGAGAAACCGCTTCGTCTTTAGCAACTGATTCAGACTCGATTGGTTTTTCCTCAGAAATAACTTCCTCTTCTTTGCCATCTTCCACCTCAGCTTTTGCCTCGGTCACGTCGGTTTTGGAATCTTGGATAATTTCTGCTTCTACCTCATTCAGTCCTGTATCTGCGGACGGCTCTGGAGATTTTTCTCGTGGTTTAGTTTCTCCTTCAGTTGCAACCTCTTGTTGCTGTTCAGAAGCTGTAACAGATTTTATCACAGCTTCCTCCACCACTACCTGTTCATCTTCAGTTGTTTTCTCATCCTCAGTTGCTACTTCATCCTTTTCAACCACATCAACCTTTTCCCGCTCTACCTCCTGTTTTCTTTCATCCGTGATAATATCTGCTTCCATACTTTCTTTCAAAACTTCCTTAGACTCATCATCTTTGACAGGCTCAGCTGCGTCAAGCGAACGTTTCTTTCTAACAACAACTTCTTCCACTACCTCCCCCTCTTCTTTAGCAGCTTCTACCTCAAGCTCTTCTTTTCCCTCGTGCTCTGAGCTAGTAAACGTTTCTCTCGCTTCTTCAACATCAACTTTCTCTGGTTGTGCTTGCTGCTCTGCAACAACCTTACTCAGCACGATTTCCTCATCCACGCCAGCAACTTCATCTTTTTCGTCTGTAGTCACGTCAGACAATGGTTCAATCTCTTTGGCAATGTCTTTTGTTTCTGCAACTGTTTCTATACTTTCCCCTTCATTGAGAGCTGTTATTTCGGGAGCGCCTTTCTCCTCTAATTCAACGTCGATCGATTCTGTCCCTGGCTCTTTGGATTTTGTGTCAGTCTTTTCTTGAGGTAAAACTTCAGGTTCTTCTTTACTCACTTCAACTTCCTCGTCTCCTTTGCTTTTTTCATCATCTCCAGAAACCGATTGCTCTGCCTTTGTCATTATGACTTGCTCAATTTCCTCTTCAATGACTGCAGTGTCAACATCATCCTTGACTTCTTTAGAGTCAATGATTGATTCTTGAACGCTGTCTGGTTCTTCACCTGGTTTACTTTCAACTATTGCCTCTTCAGTCGTAATTGGCTCGGCGACCTGTTGCTCTGCCTTTACAACTGAGGGAATTGTTTCTTCAATAGATTCAATGATTTCTTCCGGAAGCTCCTCTTTTCTCGACCTTTCCTTTTCTGGAGCTTCTTCGTCGGGTACTTTAAGGATTTCGTCAGGTTTCGATATGTCTTCTGCGGCTTGAGGATCCTCCTCCGCAGTTTCTACAGGCTCAGGTTTTTCCTCATACACCTCCTTTTCCATGGAAGACTCATCCATATCCTCAGTCGTGGAAGCCATCTCAGCCTCCAATGCTGCAAGTTTGCTAGCCTTTTCTTCTTCTTCCGCAACAATGTTGGAGTCAATAACCTCCAATTCGTCCCCACACGTCGTGGTCGACTCGTCCTTTTCAATTACCAGATAGTCTTCTTCCTCATCATCATCTTCACCTTCTACTATTTCCATAATATCACGCTCATCCTCCTCGTCTTCCCCGCCCATGATTCCTTCAGAAATTGTGTGGCTTTCTGAGGGTAACTCAGCAACTTGCATGGGACTCAATTGATCTTTGGCAATGGCTGTGATTACATCTTCTGAAACAGTTTGCGCACGCTCGTCAATATCTTCGTTGACAGAAGCGTGGTCAAGAGAGCTCATTTCGGAGCTTGACTCTGTCACCAGCGCAGATGCGGAGAGCCCGTTTTCTTGTTGATGAGTTTCCTCAATTTCTTCTACTGAGGAAGATACGAGTGACTTAGGTGCAGTAGATTCTTTCTCACCCTGCACCTCAATAGTAGTTACCTCTTCCGCGATTATTTCCTGCTCATCTACCGGGATTGCCTCCTCCCCATGAACAGTAACTCCATTAGTGGCCACTTGCTCGTCAGGAGATTTCTCTTCCTTTTTCTTTCCTTTGGAGATTATCGCTGCGCCGGTAGCAAGTGCAACACCTCCAATAGCTGCGGCTGCTGTAGCAGCTGCTGCGCCGACGCTAGGTCGTTTTACAGGCTTTGGTTCTGAAGGCTTGGTGTGCTTGGTTGGAGGGTGAGCAGTCTTTGTTGTAGTTTTCGCTGTGGTTGTAGTTGACTTTGTTTTTGCTGTCGCTGTATTGGAAACCTTTTCCTTCTCCTTGTGTTTTACAGTATCAATGAGAGATCTACGGGCAGTCTTAGTCTCAACAACCTTTCGGTTGACAGCATCTTTGGCAGATTTGGGTGGAGTGGATGGAGGGGAAGTGGTGGTAGCAGTAGTAGGTGTTGCTGCAGGCCTAGTTCTGGTAACCCCAATACCGTATTTCTTAGAGGTAGGTGGCGGTTTTTCGTCATCTTTCTTTGCTGGACTGGCTGGAACCATCTTTCTTACTCCTGAGTCTATTCTAGAACCAAGTCTACCTGTGGTAATTCGAGTTGCAGCGGAGGGAGTGGAGGTTCCAGTGGCGGAAGCTAGGGACGTGGCAGAGGATGACGTGACTTTGTTTGTGCTTAAGGACTTGGAAACTGATGTGTCCGTTCGTCGGCTAGATACACGATGTTGCTGATCACGTTTTTTGGATGCAGATTCGGTTTCTAGCTTGTCCTTCTCTAACTTGTCTTTCTCAGCTCCGAGAGCTTTCTTCTCGGACTTGACGGTTGTGGCAGTTGTGGGTATGATACGTTGCTCGGTTGTGCGTTTCTTCTCTTTCTCTCTACTTTTTCTCTCTTTGTGAATCGGTGTTTTTGTAGGCTCTGCGTGCTCCTTCAAGATCTCCTTCTCTTTATCAATTGTCTCTGTCGCTGTGATTGTGGAAGAGGTGGAGTCGCTTTTCACAGCTGCTGTTGTAGTGGAAGACATCTTTGATCGAATTCCATACTTGGTACTAGGCGCACTAGCGTATGAAGATGTCCTGTGCACAGAGGATGAACGAACAGAAGCACCACCGGCGTCCACATGTTCAGTTCCACCCCGTTCGTATTGGGAGACTCTTGTAGCAGAGGAACTGAGATGATGCCTTGCTTCAGACACCACCCTCTCGGATCTGGCACGGCTTTTGTGAGATGCTGCTAGCGTCTTGGCAGAACAAATAGGATATTTCAGAAATTCTAAATGCTTCAATTTTCCCAACGCCTCAAATATTTTTTGCTGAGGGGTGCTTCCTGGGAACAGGATACGAGTGATGGGCTCTCGAGGATTGTCTGGCTGCCATACAAGGAGGGCACATATGGACACGAGGTTGAGCACCGGATAATTCACCTCTTTGCCAGGCTCCACTTTCACTGACATTTTTGCCGACACGAATGATTTGCAGTCGGCCGTATGCCATCTACTCAGGAATTCTCTGACCTCTCTGGAATCTTTAGCTGGATTTAGGACGTACATATCTAGTTTGCCGTGACCAACCTTGTGGTACAGGTTAATGGGTTCTATCACATTCTCTCGGAAGCAGTGTTGAGGCTTCAAGTTGATGCTGCGAAGGTTTTCAACCAATCGCTGACCAGTTTCTGTAAGGCTCACCAACAGGTCTGATGGGCCTGGTAATGGTTCTTCTTGTTTTGTCAGTAGATCTGAATCACTTTGGATTTGTTTTCGTTCCATAAGATTTCTTTAAGGGAAGCTGCTACAAGCATTTTTGAAATATAATCGACGAAGGAGATGATGCCGGAGGAGTGGCCGAGTATCTTGTCCGTGGGGTTCATCCGGACTTGGCACAGTTTGGAGAAGGACTCTTTGCGAAACTTCTCCTCAGTCCAACCATTCTCAGTCGCACAATGAATCGATACGCTAATATCACCTTTATACGCTCCCAAAATCCGCGTTACTTCAGGCTCTGCCCATAACTCCAGAAAGTCAGTTACGGAGAAGGTTCCATCCTGTTGTTAATATGGTTTGAATTTCATGTTACCGAGTGTGAATAATTTAGCAAGCTAAACTGCTAAGTGAAAAGCATTCCTAAAACTAATGCTTGTGACACTAACTAGCAAAAGTAGGAAAAGACTTGCATATGTAGCATACAAGAAGCCAAAGAATTGAAGTGAAAAAAAACTGAATTAGCAAAAATAACCTGAAGGATCCACGAGCCACTTCCTTGGAAAGTGTAACCTGCATGGATGATGTGTCTGTGACGGGTGAAACTGGAAAGCAGGTTCTTCATGCACTGGAGCAACGTATTGACTTGGCAGTGGATGAGCACTTCCACCACCAAGTTTTCTGATGCCCATTGCACCAACTTTTCTCCTAAATTGAAATAACAAAAAAAGACAATTATAATCGGCTTTATTTACACGAAACCGTTCTCAATTTTTATTACAAGAGTATGTATTTGGGTCAGACAGACAATTAGAACTTTTCTCTCATAAACAACTTTTATATAAAGTTTCATATTAGTTCGAAAGCGATATAGGTCTAGAGAGGAATGATTAACTCTTAATTATTAACTTAATAGTTCGAATACATGAAAGTTGAACTAATGATGACTGACAGCAACAAGTATAAATCAAATTGAAAAGTAAATGAGATTTTAACGTTATCAATGAATCGTGTAGATTGAGTTCTTTTATTATTCATTAATTAAAAGTCTGTTATCTCTCTACTGGTATCTGAAGTTTTTTTCACAACTCATGACCAAAAGGTAAACCGTCCTGCAATAGCGCGTCCTAGTCTAGTCTAAAAGCTCTCACAATTCAAGTCTCTTACCGTTTCTAGCTTCATCGCCTTCAGGAGTGGCATTCGCCAAGTTTAAAAGTTCACAGGTCAGGTCAACATGGGATGAGTCCATATCCCATGATTTAAGTCCTGAAACAAAGTAAATGTAAACACAATATTATTACATTACAGACAAGATCCAAATAACTATATTATTTTAGATGTTAGATTTGACGTCTTAACGCATTGAAGACAACAGACAACCATCAATCGACAACTTTTAGGATAACGGTTAACAGGACTATTTGATATCTGATATCATGCCTTTGTCTTGAACAATAAGATGCATAAAATAAACTTCGAAGATCTCTCACTCTCATCCCCCTCTTGCAATAAACTCCACGCACCGCGCATGTTACATGTTATACAGTTGACAGTTCATCGCGTGCGTGGTTATCGTTCAGGCTACGCGTCGTCAGATAATACACAATGCATTCATCAACTTGCAGATATACTGTAACGGCTGGACTGACATTTATTTATTTGATGCTATACATCGTTTTTTTTCTCTTGTTTTAATTGCATTGGAATTTCGAAGCGATAAAAACGGAAAATCAAAGCTGTATATTTGGATGAATCGATATTGGTGTAATGTTTACTAATAGTACCAATATGTTTACGCTCAACATTACTTCACTTCAGATTCATATTCCGATTCCGATCCGACTTCCGACATCAATCGTTTACTGTTATATGGTTAGATTGATGGCGTCACACAACTTTTCGTGTGCATGCACATTATAATGAGGCTCCTCGGCGTTCATAATTCATGAATATCTTTATCATTGGCGTTCCCAAATATTTCTACACGTTTCGATATTCACTGTTTCAATCTAATACGTACAGTAGGCAACTGAAGTGAACTTGCATTTCAAATTCAAATAAGGTACTTGAAGACTCAAAAAATATTTATTGCTGAAAGTCGCTTTAATTTTTTTATCTTAAAAAACAAAGTTTTACATTCGGTAGTCAGCAAGCACAAGTCAAAGTTTAGTTATCTATTATTCAATATCTATGCTAAAATACAAAACTTGTAGAATTCATACTACTTGGTTGAGTTAGTTGTAAAAACTTTTTTTTTACATTTTATTAAAACTTCTCTACAAGTTTATTCATGCATGTGCACAATATGTTTCTCGAGCAGACAAATGTTTTCACTCATACATTTATACAGGACATTCGAGTTTGGTATTAAAGGAGGCTCAGGGTTGCACGAGAAAAAAACTATGAAACTATCGATTTCGATACCCGTGGAAAATTAACAGATGGTATAAATTACGACTTTTACGACGTATGATCCATAAGATATATATATAGGTAACCATGTATAGTACATGTTTTACTTTTCACTATGTAGATTACAAGGACCTCGCTGAAACTCAACGACCAGAACGGTGCATCTGTACATCGTATCATATTAAATAGGTATGTTATCATCACGTACCCGAAAGGATTGATATCTAAAACACTAACAATAAGATTAGCATAGGCTTCATTCAAGCTATGAGAGAAAGTGAACCAGAACTCATTCACATTGCTAGACGATATTTTTTTTGCATGTTCTTCCCATCCCTGTTTTCTAATCATCGACAAGCTATCATGTTAATTATCAAAGAAGAAGCTTTTAATTGCTGTAAATACGTAATGGGTACAAAATGTAATTAAATTGCATCAGCGTGTTAGTAGATATAAATCTTTTCAACTAGAAAAAAAACAGAAAAAATCAATAGGGGAATTTTGAAGGATTATCATATCCATATATCACTTGAATACTAAAAGGTTTAATGTTAATTTTAGTGTCGCTGCTCATTCATGCATGAACATTAAATCTAGTCAAAGATTATTCATCACCTTACCCCACACAGATATGGTTTAGAAGATCACCCAAAAATCTTAATTCTCTACTCGAGTGTTAAAATGAAAGTATTTGTATGGTTTTAGTTATAGGGTGGTGCAACCTGCATATTTTTTTTCATATTTATTAGTTAGTAAAAAAGCTTATAGAGTTAGAGATATGAGTGCACAAGACATAATGCATTTTGATTATGCAGGTTTTGATGTGATGCTGAGTATCATATGTTTGGAAAGAAATCAGGTAATTTCTATGCAATGGGACTATCCCAGAGGAATCCGTTTCATCTAAAAATATATACGTACTTTACTTTTCTAACTAATTATACTTGCTCATATATATATTTAGAAGATAAATGCACGGGAAAGGACCACGACCACGCACACCACTCACGATAATAAAAGTTTACTAGGACCAAAAATTCTGTAGAATGTGTTCAGACGTGCTCACAGACTCTCTAAATTCACCGTTTCAAATGCAGCTAATCTAGACCGTATGGAATGTGAGATGTGCTATTCAGCTATTAAAATGCAAGGAGCGTCCGTTCAATTAATAGTCGTGTCTGGCTAGTCATATTTTAATTGTTCTCGCATTATATAGTCCAGTAGTGTGCTATTCTCTCTCAACCCCAAGAACCTTTCTTTTTGCAGTTATTCATGATTACACAACTAAGCAAACATTTTATCTGAAGGGAAAAATCGACATGTACAAGGTTTTCGACTAATGTAGTCATCCTATTGAATCACTCTAAAAGTGTGTTTGTTTATTTATGCTGTGCATGAGCAATGTCATAAAATGCAGAACCACAAACTGCTACATAACAATTACAATATAACAAGAGAGACATATATGTTTATAGTCTTGCTAACTGAGCAAGACATCACATTGCCTTGCTATAAAAACTGCCACATTGCCGTACAAAAACTAGAGCAGTGTTTGGAGATTATGTTGCCCAAAACATATGTTTTTACGCTATCATCTTTATTAAAACGTCTCAAGAGGCTCAATATTTTAGAGAGTGTGCAAAGCAGCACACATTCGATCTTGCTGTGTAGATATTTTCATCCATACTAAGTAAAAATAATAATAATATCAAAGATTATGTACATGAGCTGCACCTTGCAGTTTCAATTAGAGAAATGATTGATATTGACAACATTCTGTGTGTATATGGCATTATCAAAAGGCATGAATAAAACACAACTGCAGTCACTCAATTATCGTCGTACTTTTAAAGCATATCCTCATTAATTCCAATGCCGGTTTTTCAAGAAGAAAGGAATGGTGAATTGCAATGTGTGTCCCCGTGCAGTGAAGAAATTTGTTTTTTTATTTGAACAAACACTCTGCTCCGTCGTAGTAGACAAGTAGGTATCAAAGTCTGCAAAAATGGTTTTACATTGGATGAACTAGGCAGGGCTGAAGTGAAGAATGTTTTGGATCAGAAAAAATTAAGCCAATAGGCTATCACACCAAGTCATCTTCACGGAGCGTTGCACAAAAATGCAACTGCTCCACCTCTACCAAATGCACTTAAGCTACAGTATTATTGGGGTAGTGTTGGTACTTTTATACCACTACACAATGACAGCATCTCTTTGTTGAAAAAACTATTAATATCCTACTATTATTTCAAAGGGTACTTGTAATAATACTATTTAAGAATCAAATTGGGATCCTTGACCATGCCAATAAATATCTTCAGGAGAATGAATGCCAATACATTTTGGTAGGAAAGCAATCTTTAGTATTTTGAATGGATGAATGATTTTGATACCATATCTGCTAAAAGCTATGTTGAAAAAGTACTGCTCCTTGCTCAGTTTACAGTGAAGAGTTCAGTCAGCGCCTTTCTAGTACACCGCTCACCACCATCGCTACCCATCTAACACCAAAAGGGTAATAGGATTATCATGTATCACACTAGTTATCATAATTCTTGCATATCTCCCCAAAACAATGTACTACACCCATTCATCCATTGTTACCTTATTAATAGAATTGCCAACGCAAAAGTGATCAGCAAGTTTTGCAGAAAAAGCTGAATGAACTAATTCCTTTCCGTGTCAGTGCAAAATGCAACAACATGCACCACATGCATATATGCTCTCACTTTATGCCCAAGGGTGCACATTATGCATGCAATATGTTAAGAATGTGTATCCTCGCTAATCATCATTCTCGGCGTCACCTACCACAAAGATTCTTTTCTTTTGTGCTCCACCACATTGTATTTTTAATCAGCTATCTTTTTGATGCACACATAAACACATTTTTCAAAAGTGGACCAATACTCAAGACGAAACCAATAAATTTCCAAGGTCAATGATTGATGGTCTAGAATGGAAGCAAACCCAAAATACCTATCCAGACCAGCAATTTCAATTTTAAATCGAGCGAAACTGCAATACATAATTTATGTCCTCGCTGGTACAACCTTGCTCGGACCCATCAAACCATGCGTACAATATGGATGAGTTATGTATTATGATTTGTTGCTGGATAATGTTTACGTTCATATAGCATAACACTTTTATGGCTGCAGTGGCTGAGAAACACTTTGTGTGTGTTGAAGCATAATAATAAAGCATACAGAAAGAGAGAGTGGAGATGTTCAAAGAGGAGAATTATGATAATGATCAGTCATTTCCTTCTTGATGATGATGATGGCGATGGAATGGTATAGATGATAATTATCGTGTATCCAGCTCACTGTGAAAAAAGCGCTACTTGTTTGCTTGACTGCAATTGCAGTGCAGTGATGTGATGATCATGTTAAGGAATCACGGGAAATGTGACGTACACGTCTCATCATCATCATAATATGCATGTGTGCATCAAGAAACACCAGGCCAATGGGTATTACGTGGGAAGAAGCATTACGTGTGCTGTGATGTGTGTAACAACATTCTGCTCATGTATTCAATCTTCTACTTTTACCTGACTTGTGAGGTGAGTAGATTTTCTTTAGAAAAAAATCATAAGAATACAAAAAAAAGGAATAGGCAACTCTCTTCAGTTCATCTTAAGACGGATTTAGACTACCTAATTTTAATGAAGGTAGATAAAAGCCAGAAGAGAATGTTATTTTGTTGATTGTGTGATTGTGTCCAATCATGGATGCTGTTTACATGGACGTTAATGTATCAAATTCACGACTTTTCACGAAAAATCTCTATGATTTTCTATCTAAAACATCAAATCTACTAACTGACAAGATCCCGACATGATACGACAGCGCTGGCAACTCGTGCATTGGTAAGGAGCCCGATTGAAATTGATGATTATGCACTTTTGCCATGCTTGTGTGTACAACGCACACTGCTATGCAAGTAGGCTATTGTAAACGGGCTAAATGGAATCCATTACTTTTAGTTTAAGACGGGGTGAGGTACATCTTTTAAAATATACGTGCATGAGTACACCTTTCTATCCAACAAGATAATATAGAGTACACAGGTGAGTCAAGAGTATGATTATTGTCATGATGTTGTTTCTATTTTGTCCTATACTAAAAGATTCCAATTAGATGACTCAGCAACAGCAATGCTTCATTGTTCAGTTTCGCGTCTCAGTGATGTAAATCTCTCAACCGTGCAGTGCTGACTGATTCGCGGCAAAGTTAGCATTACATATGTTGTAGCTCATTTTTGTGGTTTCAGGTACGCGGATTTAATTCTTTGTATGAAGATAGACAAACTACATTTTCAATCATCCACATTGTAAGTACATGAGCATAACCGCGAGTTGTTTTTCAAAACGAGTCTATGAAAAAACATAATGAATCTGGGAGAATGTACACTGTGGTGGGAATGAGACGACGACAAGGAACACAGTAAGTGACAAACGATCTTCGTGTAAAGTGTAAGGCGATAGTTTGGAAATATCTTGAGGAAAATTATAGTCGTGTGAATGAAAACATAATGATTTCTCTCGTAGTTTGTTGTCATCAAAATGCAAACGTTGATTGTATATCAGACGCAATCCCAATTCACATTCACCCAAAAAGTTACATAAGCTTCTTATGCATCCCAAGTAAATATCAAGGAAGTCGCATCCCATGTTATTAATTTCACGGAAAAAAGAAAGAAAACCCTGATGATGCTTCTACTGTTGTGTACAAAGCTCCCAGCATATTAATAACAATGGGAATGTGGAACAGGCCAAATGGTGGCACAGCCAAGAATAAATATACAAAAAGTGCCTAGATATTTGCCGGTTATGTATCTGCAATGCGGCACCTTCTTACAGTTTTCTACTCTGCTACTTCATCCATACTCTCAGAAAGCAGAGCTAGAACGTTGGCCGTACTTCCTTTACTTTTACTCTGTTCTCCAAACACAGCTTTCTGCTTTTTGTCGAGTTTTTGGTGGAATCGAGTACGACCACAGCACAGAGTTTACTTGGTTTGCTGCTACTACGACGATAACAATAGTGAAATGTTATGTAGTAAAAACGGTGGCTGGAAGATAGGAGACTTCCAGTCGTCTTCGTCTGAGAGTCTAACATGAAGGGGAGCATGCCATGCCACAACGATAAAAAACTACTTACCACCAGTCTGCGAGCACAAATACTCAAAAATGGGGAAAAAAATAGTGGGCATAACATAACAACCAGAGGCTTTATATGGAAATAGAAATACTGAAAAAGCACAACATGAGTAAACTTGGTGCACGTACATGAACAAAAAGATTGCCGATATTATTAATGTGCACATGGTTAATAGTCGTTTCTGCCAATATTTGGTATAAGGTAAACCTTGGTAATAATACGAATTACAAAGAACAGCATATATGGAGAACAAACTGCAGTCGCCAACCAAACAACCTTGCTCTCCAACTTGACATGCAATCATTCATTGTTTTCACGCAAATTGTCGTTTTCTGCTATTTTTGATACTATTTTCGAGACAACAACCGGTAAAAATACATACTGGTATAATATCGTGGACTTGCCGACTATTAAGTCGTTTGGCAGGGAAAATTGTAAATAAATGGGAGGACACCGGTTTTGAAGCAAACTGTAGTGCAAGGGCACGTCCTACATTTAAAAGAATTGTGTATATGCATTCTACTCCATTTTCAACTATTGCATATGAACAAAAATGGCCATTTCCGCTTGGTATTTTGTTTCCCATCAAATAGATGAGCAATGGGGACGAATAATGGATAATGTATTTCGAGTAAAACTGGTGAGGAAACGGATACACTTCGAGAAAAAAGAGCACACAGCTGCTAGACATTGAAAAGTTTTGTGGAATATTGTACCGTTCAAGAATGACTACATTTCAAGTGAGCAGTGAGTGAGGTGGGGGAAGATATCTCCAAAAATAGACAACAACTCAACTGAGACCTTGTTACTGGTTGTTTCTTTGAAAAAATAGTCCATCCATCCAAAACGGGAACTGTGAGCGATGCTGATTCAATATTTTTTTCTTTTTCCCCTTCTTGGCTCATGGAGTGCTTTCCTTGTTCCGAAAACGGAGGCTTTTTAAGAAAGCGTGAATGTTTCACTTTTGGCCACCTCGTCATTCTCATTTTTTATGAATCAATGCAATGCACGCATGCATCGTGCATCGTGTTCGTATCCCTCCAAGAAAACAAGAAATTTACGACAAGTATACATGATGCAGACAACGGCAGAGTAAAGACAGATGCATCATGATGATAATAAGAGATGCCTGGAGTGTGACTATTTTGGTAGTAGTTTTTCGAGCGCAAGTCAACCTAAAGTCATCAGACCAATTCAAAGCGTAAAGGAAATGTACTTCTCGCTTCATTTTTCATCCTTCCTTTTATACTCCTTGCTTGCAACTGTCTAAAGCATTTCAGATTCATAAAAAAATCCAACACCGCATAAGCTGCTGAAATGAGGCAAGAAAATGCATGTACACTGTATTTCACGATGACATCCATTGACACGTACAGGTTTTTCCTAAAAACAAAACCAGGTAACAAGTGAAAATACTCGTGAGATCCCATTATGAAGACGTATATTGGCTGTAATTTCATTAGAAGTAGACCACAACTTGGCATCAGATCAGCGCAATGTTCAATCAATCAGCAAGACTCCCGTTGTAGGCCATTGACAGCATTGAATTGAGCTGCAAGTGAGATCTTGGATTAGGAATAGTCTTGTGCATTCTCACTTTGCTCTCCTCTCATGGCCATTAGCAGGGCTACAAACTAAACTCCCTAATTTTTTCCTATTCTTTCACGAGGAAAGGGTAAAGGGAAAATGCACTTGTGCAAAAAAAATTGTGCAACTCATATTTTAGCCAAGCAGAGGAGAAACTGCACCAGAGACGAAACTCTGAGAGCATATATGGTAGAAACACTCACGTACTTCGGAGGGTTACTGGGTTTTGTGTATTGCCTAAACCAAACCAAGTGCTCAAGGAACATAACACAGACACAGTCTCTCTCTCCCTGGCACTCGCAAGTAAAGAGTTGCTGCCGGCTAGAAACCGGAGAGAGCAGACGCAATGGACATGCTTGGGTCATGGGTTTTCTCCATTCTCGGTCTTCGCAAGCCACTATATAATATATAATATTATATGTATCTGTCTGTGTGCACACTAGAATCTATGGTGATACTGGTGGTGGAGTGCATGCTGCAAATACGGATCACACGGATGTATACGGAAAAACATGATGGCATCGTGGATGGAGTTGCCCAAGTTTTGTTCACACAGGGAATCGTGAGCCAGACATGCATGCAAGAGCAAAATTTTGGTATGTTGAGGATCAAGACGATCGATATCTTTTACTCGACAACACATGGGCGATGCATTTAATGCATGGGTATTAACAAGTCAACATAATGGTCCACTTAAATTGTCACCATTGCTCGTGAAAAAGTTGTCAAGCAATTGTCCACAATTAATTATGCTAATGCAAACTTGAGTAAAAAGAGAAAGAAGGAAGGTGTGAGAAAAGTTTTCTTTTTACCTTTAATCAGTCTCTGAATGATCACCTCGCGGTCTTCCTCGGAGTGAGGTTCTGCGAGGACAATGAGTAGGTAGGAGCCGGTCAACGGGGACAGTGCTCCTTTCTCCATGGATTCGGTGCCCAAGTCACCGGCAGCACCCATTGTGTCACTCATCGACGCCGGTCCAGATGCCCCCGTGCTGAGGTCACCCCCGTCCATCGTTGCAGTGGTGGGGATGTTGGAAGTATCTTCAGTTGAACCAGCTCCGGCACCACCCTCGCCTCTGTCCCCTGAGTCCATTATGTATCTTGCTGACAAAGGTTGATAAAAATCCTTGTCACTTCCACTTGTTTTTCCTCTCCTTCGAATGGGGGCACCGTGTCACAATGGAAGCACTTTTCGTTACATTAACACACACAACGCAGACACCACTCCACTTCAAGTCCTCCACCCCATTATGAGTTGCTGTGTGTCAACTACTTTATTTTTAAATTTCACGCAGTCTGTTGAAATATTCCAAACTGGAACTGGTGTCTGACAACTGGTAAGTGTGCAGTTGGTGGAGAAATGAAAGAACTTTTTGTAAAGCGATATAATAATCTAGATGCAACCACACCTTTGCGATTAGAGTGGAGTTGGCTAGAGTGAAATACAGATAGAGCAAAAGGTTTTACATAATATGCATACTATGATGCGGCACTCTTATTGCAACTGCAATGAATCAACGACAATTTCAGGGGGTATCTTCCATTATGTTCTTCTTGTGTGTGGGAGAGTTAGTACAGTGACTAGCACGATTCTCTTGTTGCCACTTGGTCAAACACAATGACAGGTAGTGCACTGCGTCTTTCGTCTTAATGACTCAATAAATATGGTCATCAATCATTACGTGCGGGATATGATTCTGAGCGTTGAGTGTGTGCACGCGAAACACTTTGCCAACCTTTAATGAGAGATGACACAGAAAATCAGTGGATTAGTCCAATATTTCTCGTTAATTGCCAGAGATAAGGATAGAAACGAGTCATTAGTGCAGACCACACGCTTGACGCAATAATGACTACTAAAAATTGAAGTAAGACTTATCGCCTGTGTCTATAGCATTGTAGTTTGGAAACTCTGAGTGGAACTTGCTTGGGAAAGATTACAGCGAATATTATCAAGATCAAGCAAGCAAGAGCGACTGTATTGTAAAGGAAAAAAATTAAATAGAATTACTGCAAATATATATATAGATATATGTATTATATTATGTATATAAATTAGGGAAAAATGTGACAGAAAACGTAGTTACGCCTTTTCGGCTTTTCTTTTTTTTCGCGTATTTTTGGAAGGTTAACTATTTTGTCTTGCTACTCCTGAACAGTTCTTTCGTTTCGTGAGTTGGGAAGAGCTGCCGAAGAGCGACTGAGCCAGGGCTACGATATTTTCATCAAGCAAGGAAAAAGAATCTACTGCATTGTTACTAGTATGGTATGAATGTGCTTCTATGTGAGCATATTACTCTCAAAAGATTCCTTACATGACGAAAATTGCCTTCATTTCGGCATACATTTTCTGTAGAGCACACGTACAGACACACACACACGGTAGACGTTGAAGCAGCTCACAGTTGTACGCTTTTTATATTTTGCTTGTGAGTTGAGTGAATAGTGGTAGTGGTGGTGGACGCACAAGAGCATGAAAAAGAGATGCAGAAAGGCGCATGTTTCTTGCTGCCGTTCTGATAGACCATTTTTACACACTTTATCTATCTCTATTCTCTGCAGCACCACACTTTTTCCTTCATTCCGTTCTCCTCCTGCTTGAAGAGGTAGAGTGCCTATTTCAGTTTCTAAAAGTGCCTACTACCAAGTCCCGATATCCAACTGGGAAAAAAACCAGGGAAAACACTGCGAGCAATGTAATAAAGGCGTAGCCCGGTATCATGCAGTATTATGTATGCCAGGATAAAGTTGTATGAAGAATAAAAGCTTGAGAGGAAAACGGTTTACAATTTGTGTACAAAGAAGCAATGTTCCCGTTTTAGTCTGAGAGAAGCGTAAAATCACGTAATACTTTCATGAGAAGCTGGGCAACACAGTTACTTCTCGGATTAGCACGACCACATCCATGGGGACTTAGGTAGATTGGGGAAGAGAGGCAGTGATGAGGATGATGATGAATGAATGCATGAGAAATGTTTTGACTACGAATTTGAAGACATGTATGCAGAGCATCACAGAGGATGATGTTTGAACAAGGAAAATATTCAAAGAATATAATAAGTTCTTATTGAATTCTATAGATTTCATTAACGTCCTCTGGTATTATTAGCTAATGACTGATGGTAGCTAATTAGCTGGTTTTAGAGAGGACGAAAGTAAATGTGAAAATCGTTAATTGAATCCCATGAGTTTGTGGATGAGACGTTATATATCAAATGGACTCCCATCTGGTTGATATAGTTCTGGAGGATAAATTTGCTCATTCTCATCTGAAAACTGATCTCGCATGTCAAGATAATGTATATCGTCGCCGTTATGTTTGCTTGGTAAAGCTTGATTAATAAGTTTTCCCTGAGCTACGACACTTTCTGGAAAACTAGCAGCAGGGAGTAATCCCAAGAGGATTCGTGCATGTTGAAACTTGCTTTCTGTAATGTTGCATAATTCTCTCGATTCTCGAAATGACTTGTGTGGCTTGAGCTCCTCGTTGTAAATCATTACCACCGACCATGAGTACCACAACTTTGGGGTTTAGTCCATTCAATACTTCTAGCCTTTCAATCAGCTCCAAAGTGTCTTCAGAGGTATTCCCAGATATGGCAAAGTTTCGTGTTTCAAGGGGAGCGTAATGAGCGTTCCAAATGGAACTTCCTGTCCTGAAACATTGAGGCTATAATGAGTCCCCACATCCAACCTAAGAAAAATTTTATCGAGCGATTGCGATTGTAATATTTTTGGTAGGACGATTTAAAAGATATTGAAGATGAACATATACATACATATTTGCTTTTCCTATTTTCGACGGAAATGCAATCCCCAATGTCGGGATCGAAAGTTATTTGAGCCCAAAGAATATATCCAGGTTCAACCAAATGCAACTTATCAGGCCATCTATGACTTGCCCAAGTCCTGTTGAAAACTGTTGCTCCATATCTAAAACGAACACCGTAGAGTTGTCTTGATAATCCTTGATTAATGCATTGACTTTAAGGATTTTTTCATGGTATTCGACGACATCAACTCTCGATAAAGTGGCCAAAAGGAAGACTCGTAATCCTGGATTTAATACGAGACTTAGGAAAGTATTGTTTGAATATTTTTTCCGATTCCAACACATCCTGAGTAAAATCATTTGACCCTATTTTGATTTCGCTAGGTATGCGTTTAAATTGTCTATCATGCCATCGTTCGTGATACGATGAATCATGTTGGTTGAGGTGTCGCCAACAACTCCTTTGTTGACTGCTCCTAGCGGTTCGTAGTACTCGTTCCATGATGACTGTGCAACGAATTGCCACCAGTCCGTTATGGAGTCACCCAGAAATACAGAAGGGTAATAAGAAATAAATATTGTTATTTGCAATTGTGACAAAATTAGATTGGTTTTGGGTGTTTATAATATTTTACCAATTTGGCCAGTTTTATTGTAACTAGCTGCTGCTGATGCCGAATAGCTTAGCATTGATAGTAAAGTGTAGAATAATATTTGCTTTTGGTGTAGAAAAAAATTGATTAAGATGCGACGCAACGATAGACAAACACTTAACTAAATAATAATAAGCCAAAAATTAGCATAATTGTTTAGAGATGAAATTAACAACTGTGGAAATGCATAACTTGATTCAAGAGGGAAGATGTTGTTTTTGTCAAGTGTTTAGCAATAACAACTTGTAGGTCCAGTCCACAAATACCAGTACTTACAGTGTTTTCTGTGCAACACTTGCTATAACACTTGAGTTTCAGAAGGTTATGTTCAAATTGAGCAAGCTAAAGGAGATGAAGCTTATCATTTTCATGAGCATGTTTTAATTTCACAGGGAAATAGCTTTATCCGATGGCCTTCATTTCCTGCATTTATCAAATATGTAAAACAACAGAGAACTAAATGCTGCAAAAAATTCTAAGTTCGTTAATATCAATTTATTACTGTTCTGATAAAATCTAGATTTAGCTGGGTTATAATTAGGTGCAAATAACAGACTTTTGTAAATTAGGTCGGATATAAAAGCAACACAAATTATAATTAACCTTGAACCGCATGTAGATAATTATGTGTGGTTGATGAGTAATTATATGCACAGACACATCAACTCAAGGTTGAAAGTTCCAGACAATGATATCCATGAAAAATAGCTGGAAATTTTGAACATCTAGTTGAATCTCATAGCTAGTCATAAATATAAAGAGTGTGTTCATTCTTCAGATGAGAAGAAAATGGCTACTTTACCGGCTTTGAAAATTAAACTCTAGGGAAATTTTAGTGGAAATAGAAGGTATTCTAGGTTCTCAGGTTTATGTTTACGAGCCCGTAGAGTGTGTTAATTGTAAGTCTGTTGTAAGTAGGTAGTCGTGAAGAATACTTTTTTTGCTCACCTTAGTCTGTCTATCATGAATCATTATATGACTTTGTTACAAAGATGGGAGCATACTATAAATATTTCTGGTTTATCGTGTATATATATACATCACGTCCTTGAATTTCGTCACGCTGTTACAAGATCCGGATGGTTAAAGTTGAGTTTTATTTAATTTTTGAATAATACAGATAAAAATTTAATTTAATTAAATTTCATAAGGGGTTCAAACACAGGCCACATGGTGGAGTGCCATAAATTGTACCCTTGAAGTGTGAGATGAATACCGTCCGGCTGATATAATTCTGGGTAAATCTGTTCATTCGCGTCTGAAAATTGGGCTCGCATATCTAAGTAATGTAAATCATCCCCATTGTGTTTGGCAGCTAAAGCTTCATTAATTAGCTTTCCTTGCACAATCACACTTTCTGGCACTCCTCCAGCAGGTAGTAATCCCAATAATAGAATTCTACCATGAGGGAACCTGTTCTTGTAGTGCGCCAGAATCCTTTCAATTCTGGAAATAACATCAGGGGCTTGGGAGCCTAGTTGTAAATCATTTCCTCCAATCATCAGCACAGCTACCTTTGGATTAAGCCCTTGAAGTACATTTTGATTTTCAATCAGCTGCAAAGTATCGATAGAAGTGTGACCGGAAACGGCAAAGTTGTGAGTTACAAGTCCGGCGTAATTTGCATCCCAAACTGAAAGTCCCGTACTGAACCACTGGGATGAAAGAGAGTCACCCATCCAGACTAAGCAAAATCATAAGAAAAACAGAATTTAACCCCTAATTTTTAATGAAATTAAATAATCTTTGACTGGAGTTTCATCGTACCAATTTTATTTTGGAAGGGTGCCGCAAGAACAGAGTCAAAAAGCGAAGCCATCGTTTGAGCCCATACTACGTATCCCTGGGAAGATAGATGAAGTTTGTCACCCCAATACAGTTCCTCTCTGACCTGTCCCAAACCAGTAGCGAATTGCTCTTCCATGTCAAGGAAGAACACGGATTGGTTATCGGCGTAGTTCCTTAAGGCTTGGTTGACAACTCTAGCCTTTCCATGGATTTCGGCTTCACCTCTTGGAAGAATTCCAAGAAGGATTATTCTCACACCGGGATTCTTAGATTTAATTAGATTTAGGATGGTTTGAATATTCCGGACCACGTCATTTTCTGAAACGCCCCTTGCAAGATCGTTAGTTCCGATTTTCAAAACAGCCAAGTAAGCGTTTAGATTGTCAATCATTCCATTGTTGTTGATGCGGTCAATAATGTTGGTCGTGGTGTCACCAGCAACACCGGTGTTAACGGCACCTAGTGGTTCATAGTATTGGTCCCAAGTTGCTTTCCCGTCGTTTCTCCACCAGTCAGTAATCGAGTCGCCCAAGAACACTGTAAATAAACATTATTCAGTTAAACAATGCATCAGTTGCTTGAGAAAAAAAGTTAGATGAAATATTTTCACCTTACCAACTTGTCCATTTTTGTTGTAGTGGGTTTCAGACAGAGGTTTAGACGAGCCAAGACAGATGACCAGGGAAAGAACAAAAATTTCTTTTAGATTTAAAAATGCCATTTTGATTTCTGGAATGGAAATAAATCATCCGAAACGAAGCCTTTATATGAATCAACACTAACCCGCTACTTGTGACGAGATGACCTTTATATATACCACAGTGTGGTATATGGTATTAATGTACTAAAATAGCTTCGGAGACTCCACTTGTCGGATCAGCAATTGCTTCTGTTATCTGCTTTTGTAACCGCTGATATTATTCAATTGATTCAAAAAGTCGCATTAAATTTACATGTCTACGAACATAAGTGCAAATACAAGAGCTTTGTGCGGCATGTTTGTTATGTGATGGTGATGACTGACATGCAGCGGTGATTGACGTCGGGATGCTTTAAAACAAGTGGTTTGCAGTGTAACGAAACCACGGCCATGATCACTTCCGCACAGCTAAGCATATAATGTAAAGTGGCAGAGATTTGATTTAATTTTACTACTTTTTTCAATTAAAAGTCTTTTGTAGCAATCCAAATAAGTGCGTGCAATTAAATTTTTAAGTATTTGATTTATTATTATTACATCAATTATTATTGTCACGCTTCAATAGTTTACGTTTCTTTATCTTTCCCTTTAATGTACAAGTCACATTGTAAGAATTTAATTGAATTATCGAAATCATTTTAACGTCAAACATCGTAGCAAAACTAGCAAAATATACTTGTTCGGAAACCACTTGAAAAATGACAAATGTGTGCATGTGGAGGTACCTACATGATGAAACGAGGATACAGCCAATGAAATTATTTACAATCGGAAAAGGCATGCCAGAAGTTAAAATATACATCATAAGCTGATTCTATCAAAGGATAATATGCTTATTTGCTTAATTGATGCTTAGTTCAAAGCCAATACAATACGATAGATATTGCAACCACAACATAACATCATTTGTGATTTGACATCACACCTCTAAATGGATGTTAGCTACCATACCATACCGTTTTTCTCAGTGAGTTGATATAGATTTAGAGGGAGCAACGATTTCAGATTTGGGGGTTTAATTGAAGCTTGTTACAAAGCCGCTTGTCGCATGAAATTGTTCCACCGACTGATGATTGTTCATTAGAAATACCAAAACGGAAAGGAAAGGTCGTCCTAGCACTTTTCGAAAGAAAAGTAAGGCAATAAGAATACCACTGTTAGTTTTTATATCTATGGTTTTTCTAGCAAAAGACGGAAGAATAAGCCGGAATAGGTTCCGCCTTCTCTGAAACGTAGCCTTGGTTTTGAATTTTGAACTTGAGTCTGACTGAATTTATTTTTCTTGAAGTTATTTCTATTTGTCTTTAACCTGATATGCAAATGCGTCAGTGTTCCATTCACTCCACTCGATATAGTTCATGGGATGCTGCATGATCATTGTTTACACCTCCGTTTTCATGATCGCTATAAAAAATGTCAGGACTTATAAAAGTAAAATTGAAAAAGAATAAAAAGCAAAAAGCTGGAAGTGTTGGCTCATTACAAGGTCAAACTGAAACTGGGAAAAATCCTAAGAACATTGTTAAAACTTCAGATGAACCTGGTGGCTCCAAAAAGCGTTCGAGTGCGGAGCCCGATCAACGACAAAATGTAACTAAAGGAAAAAATAAAACATCGAGAAAGAAAGGCAATGACATTGCTAATAGTACCTACGAAGGTAGTGTGAAATTCGAGTAGTCATTGACTCATTGACTTCAATCTCTATATGATTGAAATTCCCACAAATTAAAAGTGTATTTTTTGATGATTTAATTGGTGTCACAGAGGTAGCTATAATTCAAGACCCAAACCTTGTTGCTTCAATTTCACCCACCGGTAGCTCACATGACTTGGAAGGTTCAGATTCCGGTCAAACACTATTTCGTAGCATTAACGCTAATAACTTTGATTCGCCTCTTAGAACTTCTTTGGCAACTTCAGTCCCAAATCCGGATAGTGCCAACGTAAGACAGGAATTAGCTTCCTCCCCTAAAGCTTCCGAGTTGGATCCGGAAGTTAGCTCGTCGGCTAAGTTATTGCGGGAATGGAAACCCTGGTTTATAAAACACTACGGATACTTTGACTTAGTATGAACCTCTTCATTGTTTAGTCTGAAATCACTTTAATGCATAAAAAGCTGTTTATATCTTAAGAATCATCACCATTTCGGTCGGACAGTTTAGATATGCCAGTAGATGTGAAATAGCTTTTATGATAATCGGCACAATATCAGCGATCGCTGCAGGCTTCTGTATTCCAGCGATGATCTACTGCTTTGGGAAATTGATTCGAGTCAAAGTTATTGCTGATAAGATGGAAAACGCATTTCACTGCAAAAATAGCACAGGTGCAAACATGCAAAATTGTCAGACTTTTTGGGATATTTGTGAAAACACGACATCAGATCCTACTAACTTTGATGACATGTAGGATCTCCAAAAATATTTTTGTTTATACAAAAATTTCGATGAAGCCCCTTTAAATCAATTTAGTTTATATATTATCCTTAGAAAGTTCATCATTAAGCCGATTCCTCCTTTCAAAAACATAACGTCTGACCACATGGAGGAATTTGTAGAATGGGAATGTTTAATCTGCATCTTCTACACAGTTTTCAGCAGTATATATTTTCTGTGTTGGAGTTTTGCTTCACAAAGCCAAGGAGGTATGGTGAGACGTGCCTACTATTTTTCTTTACTACGCAAAGACATGACATGGTTCAACCTTCAAAGAAATCCAGGAGCCATCAACAGAGCGATGGAGAACACCCGCAGGATTTCAGAGGGAATTGGAGAAAACATTCCAGTGGCTATCAATTTAACGGTAATGTGTTTGGCCTGCATCGGACTTGCCTTTGCGCATGGCTGGTTGTTTACTTTGGTATCCCTTGTGACGGTTCCACTTCTAGTGGCAACGACATGGATACTTTCCTCTGCCAAGTCCAGACGGATCCTTCAAGAGAGAAGATCATACAGGATTCCTCATGAATTAAGTAAAGAGGTCCTTTCCAAGATGAAAAGTATTATCGGATATGGATCACAGGTCGCGGAGTTTGCCTTGTATAAACGGGAATTGGGACGAAGGACTGAACCCGTTATGACAGCGATTGTTCTGCAATCCGTTGCAGTTTCATTCATGTATATAATCAACTTTGGAGTTTGGGCAATAATATTTTGGTATGGGACGGCGTTGGTTTTGTTCTCCTATAATACTTGCACCGACAAACCCAAATATGACGAGTATGATGCAGGTGATATGGTGGTAATCATCATGAGCGTTATATTCGGTTGTGGAAATATGTATTTGGTTGTGATTGTCTTGAAATCGATGCAAGTTGCAGCGTTGTGTGGGCGTGAACTGTTCAAGGTTATTGAGGGGTTAGTTGCTGATGTGAAATATAAATAGCATGCGTTTTTTAATGAATGGTTATCATTGTACACGGAACATTTTTTAAATTCAATAGAGATGATGGGATTGATAATATGTCGAAAGAAGGAAATGCGCCTGGAGAACATATGAAAGGAAAAGTGGAGTTTTTTGACGTACGATTTACGTACCCTGGAAGGAAGCGTACTATTGTTAGTATATTGCTGCACTTCCTTCATTTTGATTATTTTTTAAATTTGAGGGAAAACCTTTTAATATTTCACAATAATTTTGAAGGCATTGAACCATTTGCATTTTGTTGCGGAACCAAATTCGACGGTTGGAATTGTAGGTCTATCGGAAAGTGGTAAGTCCACAGTTTTAAAACTTATCTGCAAGGAATATCTACCTGACAGCGGCATGGTAAGGGGATATACATTATAAAGTAAATGATGTACAGTCGTATTCAAATGTATAAACAGTATATTATTATATGATCTTACTTAAATGAAATCAGATTAAAATAGATGGAAAGGATATTCGATCACTGTGCACAAGATGGCTTCGGTCTAATATAGGTTACGTTCCTCAGAAAAACTCCCTATTCGATATGTCTATAGAAGACAATCTTCGAATGGCAAAACTGAATGCAAACTTTTATGAGATTCAAGATGCTTGTATAAAGTCGGGAGCGCACGAATTTATAGTTTCCTTCAAAAAGGTAATTTACTACTTAATTTGCCTTCAGACCAAGGTAATGAGTTATTTGTTTTCAACCATCTCTGCTTTTTAATAGGGATATCAAACACAAATTGGTTACAGGGGAAATCTACTTACCCCCGGTCAGCAACAACAATTGGCACTTGCTAGGGCTCTAATTCGCAACCCAAAAATCCTTTTAATGGATGAACCGACATTTGCACTTGATTCCAAAAATCATGCAGATTTTATGAAGACGTTACAGACAATATCAGAAGGCCGTACTGTCATCATTGTCGCTCATCGCCTCAACTCGATCGTCCACGCTAATATGATTTATGTGATGAAACGAGGAAAAGTTGTTGAGAAAGGGGATCACAAAACTCTTCTGAAAAACAAAGGTCCTTACACACTTCTCTCTGCAAAGAACCGGCCATCCACTTCTATTCGTGTTACTCCGATCCTAGAAGGTTTTGACACTTCGGAAATGAGCATGGTGTCTAGCGTCAAGACATTTAATGCTAAACCAATTCTTCCAAACCTGTACAACAACATGTTAACTGTAGATCCCGTAGTTAGTTTGGTGACATACGCGATTCTCAAAAACGACAGGGATACATACCAAGGTTATCATGCAGATTTAGAGTGGAAACTTGTGGAAGGGGAGGAGTTACAATCATTCATGACACGATACGAGGATGGCTTATTTGGAAGTAATAAGTCCGCAGGCACTCCTGACGTAGATAGTGATGTGCCAGGCAATATAGCGGAATCCAGGAATAATATGAATAGGCGGTCAAGCAGCTTTGACGAAGATCCTTTGGAACCCAACAGGCTCCCATTGTTTAGCCCATCTAGTAGTAATTGGCTACGAATTTTAAAAATGGGCTCGTCCAGTAGTAAATGTTTACTTTGTAGCGGTATCCTATCCACGATATGCCTCGCTGCAGGGATTCCATTCTTTGGCCTTTTTTTCGCCTTGATAATTGAGGTTAACGCAGTTAGCCAGTAACTGTTTTTCGTTCGGAAATTATATTACATCTTTCGATATCGTTGTAGATGCTGTCAGATGCGACCTTACAGCCAAGAAATTGGATAGTAGCGAAAAGACTCGGTGATCACAACTACAGTTCCTGGATTATATCCAGCATCGCGATTCTTGGCTTGTACACGGGATTCTTTGGATTTTTTCAGGTACTTTGATACACCTAAATCTAGTTTAAAAATAGGAGTTTCTGCTTCGTTATTTTATTTATAAATCATCTTATTTCAGGACTTGTGTTTGAACATAGCCGCATACAAAACTGTCCAGAAGCTTCGACGACTTGTTTACAGTTCAATGCTCAAACAAGATTTAAGTTTTTTTGATGACCCTGCAAATAATTCGGCAAAATTATCCTCAATCTTGTTTCAGGATGTTGACGGGATTCGACATGTGACAATCGGATTTTACGCCACGTTTCTTCAATCTTTTGTACTTTTCGTGGTTGCCGTTGTTCTTTGTATGGTTCATGCAATTAAGCTAACTGGTTACACACTTTTGATTGTGTGTTCTGCAGTGTTAGTGAATATGTTTGATGGATGGTTAGCAAAACGACAGCATGCTCGCACTATCCAGACTTTGCAGGAAATGTCCCGTTTAATTTTAGAGGTGTTCCAGAATAAACATATAATTACATGTGTCCAGATGGAGCCGTATTTTATTCAAAAATTTCAAAAGCTCCAAATAATGTCTTTAACTCGGAAAAAGAGATTGTCTTGCGTTCGAATTTTCACTTATGGATTTTCTCAAAGTGCGCTACTTTGGGGGTTCGCTATTTTCATGTGGCTTGGAGCAGAGCGAATCAGAGACAATAATGAGAAGTTTCTCAACGTGATGACGTAAATTACATGCGTCTACTGACATTACACATCAAAGGACGAACCTAAAAAATTTGCTTTTAAATTCCCATATCAGAATCTGCTTTGTTTTGATTTTCGGGCTGGTGACACTGGGAACAAATCTGTCGGTGCTGATGGGCTTCAAACACGTCAACAAAGGGGGAGAGCGGATGCTAGAAATAATCAATAGGAAACCTTTACTGGTTCCTGATGAAGGAGCCACGATTGTATGTTATAGATATTTTATTCCTGCTTTATCTTAAGGATACCAGATGCTGACTAACAAAAATGCTAATGGAATGCGTCTTGTAGTCCAAGGCTGAATACAATACCGGGTTTGAATTCTTCCATACTCACTTTTGGAAAGCTCACACACAGGACGTTACTCTTCTCAAAGGAATCAACCTTGTTATACCTCCACTCAAAGTTACAGCGATTATTGGATCTCCAGGTTCTCTAATAAACAAGTTTGAACAAGTAATCTGTTATAGCGGAAACTAATGTGAAAATAGATTACAAAATTTATGCACAAATTTCCCTTAGAATCAGGAAAAAGTGCGGTTTTGGACATACTAGGGAGATATTATGACGCCACGGGTGGGATAGTGGTAAGTAATATTTATAATGTATTATAAGGCATTTGGTTAGTTATTGCCTGTTGCCCAATTATGTCGGCATATCTTGTCTAAAGACGATTGGTGGCAAAGACGTTCGTTACTACAATGCAGGGTCTCTAAGAGAAAGCATTTCAGTGGTGAGCAAAGGTCCAGAATTATTTAGTCGAACTGTAGCTCAGAACATCGCAATGGGGGATAATACTTATCAAGTTGTTATGAGTGAAATAATTCGTGCTGCGAAGGAAGCAGACGTGCATAATTTTATTGTGAGCTTGCCTGAAGGTTATGAAACGAGAATAGGCGGAAACCACGATTACATTTCAGCAGGTCAAAAATACAAAATTTCGATGGCTCGTGCTTTACTGAAAAATCCCCAAATTCTGCTAATCGATGACATCACTGCTTATTTGGATCAAGAGGGAGAATCGGCTGTCCTAGAATCGATTGACAAGGCGAAGGAGAATCGCACAGTAGTCATAATTTCGCATCGTATACAACCTGTACATAAAGCGGATAACATAGCTGTAATGGAAAACGGGTTCTTGGAGGAAAGTGGAACTCATGAAGAGCTTTTGAAACGTCGTCCAAATGGAATTTATGCCTTAATGTGGAGAACTCAAAATCCTCTCGAGGATGAAAACTTTCTTCGGGGGAAAGTTTCTTTTGGCCCTGTTAAATCTAAGCGGCTAGCACCTCCGGTAGAACAGGTAGAAAAGCCTACACCCATAATAGTAGAGGAACCTAAGAAGACTCCACCTCCAGACAAGCCACAGGAAAAGGAGAATGAGGAGTCAGCAGGTTTGTGCGGGAGTCTATTTGGGTATTTAGGTATGGGAATCGTAGAATTGGAAGAAGGTCATGACAAGGAAAAAGTACATCAACAATAAATATCTAAATTTTGCAATTGGGTTGTGGAATATTTTTTATCCTTTCATATTAGGTTGGCAAAAATATTTAATTGTGAGAATGTGTGCGTTATTACATTATATGAGGTTTAAGAAACAAATATATCGGTTTACGAGATGCACCCTTCACCCTTATAACAACAGTCTAACTTTAACAGTCTTGAAATTACTCGTTAAGAAACGTTTACTCCTATAACTTTTTAGTGGAGTACTAAAGAGTAATATAGTTTATAACCTCATTACAGAAGGGTTATCCAACGGTGCATAGATTATCCTTTGATCGTGTGGGCTTTGTGATACTGGGACTTCAAAATTGCTATGTTTAGATTGAAACTTTCACCAGCTTTTAAATACCAACTAATATTTAATGTGCAAACGTGTAAAATATGTTTTCAAATATAAAATTTAAATTAAACTAATATGCAGATAATTTGCGAATTTAAATGAGTAAAAACGGGCCTGATAGATGTTTATAAATTACGTATTCGTTGCATTGCTGTAAGTTCCACTGTTCCGGCGAATGTAAACGCTATCGTAGCGGCGTCTACATCCACTGTGCTAGATCCACTGCGCCCAAAGACGCCGGTAAAATATAATTTACAAATGTGAAATATGATAATCTACTCCTTCAAGAGTTCTGATATTTAAGTTCGAAATGCACATTTCTGTACACACCCGCACTCTGTGCATGCTTTATCCGCTAAATAAGTTTCATGTGCTTAAGAGTAAATTAAGAGATTTCCTTGATCTTTTTGTCGCAAAAAGTACTCATCCTACACATTTCGCCAGACTAGGTAAAACCTATGATATATTATTCTATGGTAAAACCAAAGTAAATGGAAAGACAAGTACTGCGATTAGAAACTTTTGCATGTTAATTTCCAAAATCAGCCATGGGACGACTTTTAGACATATTAACATTTTC